>CM042392.1:12968974-13260794 GCA_023634145.1 Thymallus thymallus | reverse complement strand
CTGACACTGACAGATAATAATGCACACTCTGACTCAGATGAGCATAACTCCTTACTATTCCACTTAACCTTAACCTAGATCTGAGGTTGTGGGAGTTGAGAAGCACAGGCCACCAATAACAGGCCTGGTCTAGTTCTCAATCTCTACCAGTCTCTATTCTACCCCTTACAATAGATATTACATCTACTGAAGTTGGCTGCTCTGGTTATGCCTCTTTTATGAATTACAGTTGAGCATACACAGATTAGATCAGTATAGCAGTCTCTACTCAGAAGATGTACAGTGGGGCAAAAAAGTATTTAGTCAGCCACCAATTGTGCAAGTTCTCCGACTTAAAAAGATGAAAGAGGCCTGTAATTTTCATCATTTTTAATGAATTTATTTGCAAATTATGGTGGAAAATAAGTATTTGGTCACCTACAAACAAGCAAGATTTCTGGCTCTCACAGACCTGTGAATGACCTGCAGAGAGCTGGGACCAAAGTAACAAAGGCTACCATCAGTAACACACTACGCCGCCAGGGACTCAAATCCTGCAGTGCCAGACGTGTCCCCCTGCTTAAGCCAGTACATGTCCAGGCCCGTCTGAAGTTTGCTAGAGAGCATTTGGATGATCCAGAAGAGGATTGGGAGAATGTCATATGGTCAGATGAAACCAAAATATAACTTTTTGGTAAAAACTCAACTTGTCGTGTTTGGAGGAGAAAGAATGCTGAGTTGCATCCAAAGAACACCATACCTACTGTGAAGCATGGGGGCAGCAAGGGCATTGAAGATGAAACGTGGCTGGGTCTTTCAGCATGACAATGATCCCAAACACACCGCCAGGGCAACGAAGGAGTGGCTTCGTAAGAAGCATTTCAAGGTCCTGGAGTGGCCTAGCCAGTCTCCAGATCTCAACCCCATAGAAAATCTTTGGAGGGAGTTGAAAGTCCGTGTTGCCCAGCAACAGCCCCGAAACATCACTGCTCTAGAGGAGATCTGCATGGAGGAATGGGCCAAAATACCAGCAACAGTGTGTGAAAACCTTGTGAAGACTTACAGCAAAGGGTATATAACAAAGTATTGAGATAAACTTTTGTTATTGACCAAATACTTATTTTCCACCATAATTTGCAAATAATTTCATTAAAAATCCTACAATGTGATTTTCTGGATTTTTTTTTCTCATTTTGTCTCTCATAGTTGAAGGCCTCTCTCATCTTTTTAAGTGGGAGAACTTGCACAATTGGTGGCTGACTAAATACTTTTTTGCCCCACTGTATATGTGAACTGAAATTGATTCTGTAGTAAAGGCTTATTGAGTGCTTTGGTTATTACACTAACGTTCAAGACTGGGGAACGTGGATATTTTGGGATCGCTCACAAAAGGGTTAGTATTAGGAGGAGAGTCAGGATGTGAGCGTATAGAAACTCAAAACGATATTTCAGTCTCAGAGACTGTATAAATACTTTCTAAGCCAACCCACTTAAGACGTATTTTAACACACTGGATGTGCCATATTCCCTATACAGTGCACTGTTTTGACCAGAGTCCTACAGGCCCTGGTCAAAAGTAGTGTACTATGTAGGGAATAGGGTGCCATTTTGGATGTAACCACTGACTAGATTCAAGAAATGCACTCTGTTGCTTCAACATGCTGCTGGCGACATGCCAAGACTTGGGTACAGGATGTGATGTAATACCATGTGCCAGTTAGAAACATATCTGATTTTCCCACAAAGCCATTTCCAAAGATAAACAAACAGAGCCTTCCCCCAGCGCACTACACACACACACACACACACACACACACACACACACACACACACACAGCGTGTGCACACACACACACACTCAGAGACAGACACATGCACACATGCACACACACACACACGCACACACCCTTACGTGTCTTCTTCCAGGCATCCCTTAGCAGTAGACTATTGTATATACACTATACATACAAACGTATGTGGACACACCTTCAAATTAGTGGATTCGGCTATTTCAGCCACACAGGTTGCTGACAGGTGTATAAAATCGAGCACACAGCCATGCAATCTCCATAGACAAATATTTGCAGTAGAGTGGCCTTACTGATGAGCCACCGTCGTAGGATGCCACTTTTCCAACAAGTCAGTTTGTAAAATGTCTGCCCTGCTACAGCTGCCCGGTCAACTGTAAGAGCTGTTATTGTCAAGTGGCTCACCCGCCAAGTGGTAGGCCCCACAAGCTCACAGAATGGGACCGGCGAGTGCTGAAGCGCGTAAGAATTGTCTGTCCTCGGTTGCAACACTCACTACCAAGTTCCAAACTGCCTCTGGAAGCAACGTCACAGAATCTGGGTTTGGCGGATGCCAGGAGAACGCTACCTGCCCCAATTCATAGTGCCAACTGTAATGTTTGGTGGAGGAGGAATAATAGTTTTAATGGTTCGGGCTAGGCCCCTTAGTTCCAGTAAAGGGAAATCATACAATGTCATTCTAGACGAGTATGTGCTTTCCTGTTTCAGCATGACAATGCCCCTGGGCACAAAGCGAGGCCTATACAGAAATGGTTTGTCGAGATCAGTGTGGAAGAACTTGATTGGCCTGCACAGAGCCCTGACCTCAACCCCATCAAACACCTTTGGGATGAATTGGAATGCCGACTGCGAGCCAGGCCTAAACGCCAAACATCAGTGCCCGACCTCACTAATGCTCTTGTGGCCGAATGGAAGCAAGTCACTGCAGCAATGTTCCAACTTCTAGTGGAAAGCCTTCCCAGAAGAGTGGAGGCTGTTATAGTAGCAAAGGGCGGACCAACTCTATATTAATGCCCATGACTTTGGAATGAGATGTTTGACAAGCAGGTGTCCACATACTTTTGGTCATGTAGTGTATCTTCAGAAGGATATGAAGGTCACTGTAAAGAGATACTTTTGCACAGCTTTAATTCTTACACAGTGTGTTCCACAAAATAGATGACGCTGCAGAATAGATCCTTTACCCTGTACACATTCTCAAATAAAGACAGACAGGATTTAAAACATTTGTTAAATTATACAAAGACATTGTAACATAAGGAAGTATTGACTACATGAAAATACATGTAATAGACAGGGTGGGGCCACTAAGTCAGGGTGTGGCCATTAAACCTGTGGAATCTCAGTTCCCATATGGACCAAGGGATTACCTTAATCCTGCAATCTCATTGGTCCTTGTCTCCTAGAAGAAATTCCCAGGGTCCATGGACCACGCAAACCAGTTTAGGGAGAGCAATATTCTGCCCTGTCATGTTTTTCTAAGGACTTTAGTTTGGAACTACACAATCGCTAGGGCCACAGTGCTGACAATAACAGTAACTCACTCAGCGCTGAGTTAGCCATGGGCCACAAATACAGGAAGCCAATAAAGCTTTTCATAGGGATAGTACTAGCTCAATTCATTCTGTCTACTAACTATGAAATAGGGATTCATCATGAACCAATCTGTGCCTGTAAAATTGGAAGCACGGTAGGGAGGAAGCTGGTTGGAGCAGGATAAAGTAGGAGACATGGGGGAGGCAGGTGGTGTGAGGCGGGGGAGGAGAGGGGGGAGACAGGGGTTGTTGGTCAGGGAAGTCGTAAAACTTTCCCATCAAAGCGTGAAATCTGAGAGCAAATGTCCCAATAACCTGTCCACAGTCCAACGTCACACAAACAATCCCTTATTTGACAAAATCTGACAAAATGGCACCAGCTATTGTGAAACAATGGTAATACAAATATGATTTATAATAAGCTTGATTGCATGCATGCTAACTTATCTGAGGAGATTAACAGGAAAAAACTAAGGGGGATTCAAATGAATCTTTGTTCCATCTTCAAGTGTTTTACCAGGTGTGTGGATACTAGTCATAAATCCTACATCTGCATCCATAAAAAGTACAGTGACAATTGAGCAATTGACCTAGGGCTGAAAAAAATCACTCCAATGGGGAACCATCTTTCAATCAAGTAATAATAAACAGGCCCAGTCTAGGAATGGCTACCTTTTATGATTTTATATAGGCAGAGCAGTTGAAGAAACTGTACGTCCTAAGATGGGCTAGAGTGTGAATATACCTTAACCATAATCATTTAGATCAGTCCACTGTGCTGACTTAAACATCCAGTGTTTGGAAACAATGGAAAGAGGAATCCGTGAGTCAGTTATCTTTTTGACACAGAATAAGGCAAGTAGATAATCAATACTGTGTAGGGGTGAAGTGGACGTCTGTTACTGTACTAAAACATCTGTATGCAAAAAATAACTGTGTGTTTGAGCATTAGTGTTGGGAGTGGCTTGAAGTTGGCCTCCAACTGCTCTTAAACGCTAGTAAAACTAAGTGCATGCTTTTCTATCGTACGCTGCCAGCACCCGCCCACCGGACTATCATCACTACTCTCGACGGGTCCGAATTAGAATACGTGGACACCTACAAATACCTAGGCATCTGGTTAGACTATAAACTCAACTTCCAGACTCACATCAACCATCTCCAATCCAAAATTAAATCCAGAATTGGCTTTCTATTCCGCAACAAAGCCTCCTTCACTCATGCTGCCAAACATGCCCTTGTAAAACTGACTATCCTACCGATCCTTGATTTTGGTGATGTCATTTACAAACTAGCCTCCAACACTCTACTCAGCAAATTGGATGTAGTCTATCACAGTGCCATCCGTTTTGTCACCAAAGCCCCATACACTACCCACCACTGCGACCTGTATGCTCTCGTTGGCTGGCCTTCATTATATATTCGTCGCCAAACCCACTGGCTCCAGGTCATCTATAAGTCTTTATTAGGTAAATCCCCGCCCTATCTCAGCTCACTGGTCACTATAGCAACACCCACCCGTAGCATGCGCTCCAGCAGGTATATCTCACTGGTCACCCCCAAAGCCAACACCTCCTTTGGCCGCCATTCCTTCCAGTTCGCTGCTGCCAATGACTGGAACGAATTGCAAAAATCATTGAAGCTAGAGGTTCCTATCTCCCTCAATAACTTTAAGCATCAGTTATCAAAGCTACTTATCGATCACTGCACCTGTATATAGCCCTTCTGTAAATAGCCCACACTACTACCTCATCCCCATATTTATTTTTTGTTTATTTTCACAAATTTTGCACACCAGTACCTCTATTTGCACATCATAATTTGCACATCCTTCATTCCTGTGTTAATGATGATAATTCTGTAATTTATTTCACCACTATAGTCTATTTATTGTCCTACCTCCTAATCTTACTGCATTTTTGCACTACATTTTGCACTCTGTATATAGATTTTTCTATTGTGTTTTTGACTGTTTGTTTTACTGTGCAACTCTGTGTTGTCTTTTGTCGCACTGCTTTGCTTTGTCTTGGCCAGGTCGCAGTTGCAAATGAGAACTTGTTCTCAACTGACCTACCTGGTTAAATAAAGGTGAAATAAAAAATAAAAAAAGTGAAGGTTGAAAAGGGGAGGACACCGATGAGGATACTGAGGAGCACAAGGTTATTACAAAAGGCAAAATGAATAAATTATCCTGCAAAAGTACTGTAAAATAACTCCTGGTTCATATTTCCTGGTTCACTTGTGATTTGTTACATACATTTCCCGGCCTCCCCTCAAGAGGGGAGATAGATATTAGCGCTACACTAAGTCCACAACATACTGCAGTGCCTTCAGAAAGTATTCATACCCCTTGACTTATTTCATGTTTTTTTGTGTTACAGTCTGAATTCAAAATGTATTAAATATTCTCACCCATCTATACACAATACCCGCTAATGACAAAGTGAAAACATGTTTTTAGAAATGTTTATTGAAAATGAAATACGGAAATATATCATGTACTTAAGTATTCACACCCCTGAGTCAATACTTTGTAGAAGCACCTTTGGCGGCGATTAGAGCTGTGAGTCTTTTTGGGTAAGTCTCCAAGAGCATTGCACACCTGGATTGTACAATATTTGCCCATTATTCTTTTAAAAATGTTTCAAGCTCTGTCAAGTTAATTGTTGATCATTGCTAGACAGCTATTTTCAAGGCTTGCCATAGATTTTCAAGCCGAATTAAGTCAAAACTGTAACTAGGTCACTCAGGAGCATTCGATGTTGACTTGGTGAGCAACTCCGATGTAAATTTAGCCTTATGTTTTAGGTTATTGTCCACCTGAAAGGTGAATTTGTCTCCTAGTGTCTGTTGGAAAGCAAACTGAAACAGGTTTTCCTCTAGGATTTTGCCTCTGCGAATAGCTGTATTCAGTTTATTTTTATTTTAAAAAACTCCCTAGACCTTGCTGATGACAAGCATACCCGTAACATGATGCAGCCACTACCATGCTTGAAAACATGAAGAGTGGTACTCAGTGATGGGTTGTGTACTATTTGCCCAAAACATAACGCTTTGTATTCAGGACAAAAAGTCCATTCCTTTGCTACATTTTTAGCAGTATTACTTTAGTGCCTTGTTGCAAACTGGATGCATGTTTTGGAATATTTGTATTCTGTACAGGCTTCCTTCTTTTCATTCTGTAATTTAGGTTAATATTGTGGGTAATTACAATGTTGTTGATCCATCTTAGGTTTGTCATATCACAACCATTAAACTCTGTAACGGTTTTAAAATCACCGTTGGCCTCATGGTGAAATCTCTGAACATTTGACTTCCTCTCTGGCAACTGAGTTAGGAAGGACGCCTATATTTTTGTAGTGACTGGGTGTATTTATACACCATACAAAGTGTAATTAACAATCTCACCATGCTCAAAGGGATATTCAGCGTCTGCTTTTTTTTACCAATCGGTGCCCTTCTTTGCGAGGCATTAAAAAAACCTCCCTCTCTTTGTGTTGAATCTGTGCCTGAAATTCACTACTCGACTGAGGGACCTTACAGATAATTGTACGTGTGGGGTACAGAGATGACGTAGTCATTCAAAAACCATGTTAAACACGATTATTGAAAACGGAATGAGTTACTTATTATACTTATTATACGATTTGTGGAGCACATTTTGACTCCTGATGTCATTTTGACTTGCCATAACAAAAGGGGTTGAATATTTATTGACCCAAGACATTTCAGCTTTTTATACATAAAAAAAAAAAAAGTTATACAAACAAAATTACACGTTGACATTATGGGGTATTGTGTGTAGATCAGTGACCCAACATCTCAATGTAATCTATTTTAAATTCAGCCTGTCACACAACAAAATGTGGGCAAAGTAAAGGGGTGTGAATACTTTCTGAAGGTACTGTACATGTCTCTCTCTAGTCTCTATCCCTGTATGTTTATAGGTCAGTCTTGGTATGTCTCTCTCTAACCCTGCATGTACTGTATGGAGACATACATCTTCATCCTTTGAAGTGACGGATGACATAACGGATGACATGGCTAGTTCCCCCAGGAACACGGGAGACACTGTGTAAAGTGAGACAGCCGGGATAGCCAGGAGAACCAGGCCAGTAACATGTGTGTACACGACAAGAAATTTTACTGACTGTGATATTATTTCTCTACAGATACAGGGAGAAGATACATAGTGAAGAGGATAAAACTGTGAACATGGCTTGAAAACAAGTATGGACTCATAGGTGTAGAGACCAGAGTATGTGTCAGGTCCTGACAGTAGGGATGCCTAGTGGCATCTCTATGTTTGGGTTTGGTTTACTGTCCGGGTATGACGGTAGGGTTGTCTGGGCAACTCTATGTTTAAGTTTTGTTGGTCCCCAATTAGAGGCAGCTGCCATACGTTGTCTCTAATTGGGGATTGCCCACCTGCGTGTGGTTCTTTGTTTGTTCATGTCGCACATCAGTTCGTGGGTTCGTTCTCTCCGTAGTTTTGTTGTTTTTTCGTCACAAATAAAGGAATGTCTTCATTCTACTGCTCAGCGCCTCGGGTCCAATCTAAAAACAATGACAGTATGTGAGCGGAGTCCCGCTCATTGCTCATGGAGCTCCACGTCCTTTCCAACCGCTCCAATAATAACCGCACCACTTATGTCATGACCATGAAATGAAAGCCACTCATTTAGCCAGTTTTAATATTGTTACATTTCCAAAATAACATAAATCTAAAGTGTGTTTGCTTTTTTGTCCCTTGGCCTTTTCCAACAGGAGACAAGAATTGTAAATTAATAAATGCCCTGCCACTTCAAGGAGCTTTCACCCATCACTCACAGGCTTTAAAGAGACCCCAGGCCTTTCGCCCAGTCTTGTCAAAGAAGTCTCAGGAGCACTCTCCTACCCCCCGTCTTCTAAGCCTCCCACCCGTCTCAGTCCTCTTTTCAGGGTATCAGACCCAGTCAGACACACGCACACACTCACACTCAGGCTTCTCAGCCAGCGTCTCCGGCCCAGTGGGGATCTTGAGTGCCACTTGTCCTGCTTGTTCCTGACACCATTCATTTTCTGAATGACCCACCCAGCCAGCTCTCATCTTAACCCTTTGTATTGTTCATATTATTAATGACTTTGGGACAATAGAAAAGGCTGAAAAGGCAGTCTAGTAAACTACCAATATGACGTTTCTTCCCACCTCACTAGAAGGAATGAAGAACACTTGTTGATGTCCTTCAAACTCTAAGTCCCATACAGACCCTGTGAAGGTTCGGCAGCTACAGGTTGAGGAGGCTGCAAATGCTGTGGACAGGAATGTATTTTTTAATGATATACTGACTGTCTGACGCCAGTTGTTTATTAGTGCTTATTGGGCTATATATCAGACGAAAATGCTAACATAACGTACAGTATATCACATTGCTCTCTCTGTCTCTCACACACACACCAAAACATTTGAAGTATGATATCAACTAAATAAACGTACCCCTGCTTGTTTATACTCCACCATAAACAGCAGGAAGGGATTGAGTATCAGAGTAAACACAGTATAACCTCAGTGGCGGTGTAACTATACTGACTCAAACACGCCACAGTTCCAGCCTCAGCGCATAAATATCTACAGTATATAATGGTTCTACAGGAAATAATGTAACCAACTGTAATCTCCCAACGGAGATATATCCTACTGCACTGTAAACAAGTACAGTCGACTGAAAATATTTGGGGGCATCCCGACATAAAATCTAGGACTATTATACAGGATGTCCTTGGGATGCCATGATGACGGCCAGACCGTTTATGAGGGATTATCTCCCAAACATGTGAATCACTCTGTGGCGCTACCACCTAGTGTTGTGATCATAGACATTCTTATATTACATGGTATATACACATTACTGGTTATTACTGGTTGGTTGGGAGAAGCAGCAGGTTGCCGGGCAAGGTCACAATGGTTATTACTGATTGGTTGGGAGAAGCAGCAGGTTGCCGGGCAAGGCCACAATGGTTATTACTGATTGGTTGGGAGAAGCAGCAGGTTGCCGGGCGAGGCCACAATGAATAGAAAACAAAGGCAGGGTGTTAAGGAGCCTGAGAGGTGACTAGAGAGGGCAAGGGACACAACCCACAACTGCTTTTACACACAGCTACTTTTATACACACACACACACACACACACAGAGACACACACATACAGCTACTTTAACAGAGAACCGAATGAGGAGACCACATTCCAGTGGACCTCCTTGTCTCATTGGGAGGTAGGCTGAGGAGAATGGCAAGATGTCAAATGTCATGCCGCATTGCCGCCTCATGTATTAACACACACAAAGGACCCTGGGAGGGAGGGAAGGCCCCTGGACAAGATGCTGGCTAGTTAATGAAGAGACTGAGTAGAAAGGGAATATGTGCTGCTGGTGAATGAAGTCCTCTGTCTAAGGAAGATCAGCCTCCACTAAAATCCCATGGGAGAGAAATTACAGAACTGACTTACTGCCACACAGCAGAGCTGGCCCAGCAGTTAGACAAATATATTGTTATTTGTACAATATAACAATTTAAATATGGTATATTTAAATTGTTGTTATAGTTCATCAAGCAGGGTGGACAACATGTAATTTTGAAAAGTGAAAGTGGCGCATTGGTGAGACTTTCACACATTCACACTGCAATAAACACTCCAAATGAGACGAAATGCATATCCCACCTGACACATAACAGCACGTCACTCTGTGGAGGAGAAACCTTTGTGTTAAATATGAAGAGTCCATCGATACTCTGCACAGCAGCAATAAGGCTAACCACAACCAACTACTCTCTCTCTCTCCGTTAGTCAAGTCCCATCTTCCAGAACAGAGAGTTTTCCATTGTGCGTGACTGTGTGTGGCAAATTAAATCTGTTATTTAGTGTTCAGACTGAGGAGGGCCTGTTTCTTTGGAAGAACACTTTTCTACTATTTTCCAAAGAAACTTTCCGACGGTGGGGCCTGGGCGACGTGGCCTTTCAGCACGACTTATCTGAGGGAAATGGGGGGGGGGAAAGGTGGCTGGGAAGAGACCGGGTCGGTGAGAGGAGAGCCACCACCTGGAAGCCTTCAGCTAACTCACTAACATCCCTGCTCCTACTTAAGATAGGGGAAGGAAGGAGGGGCAGGTTAACATTTATTGTCATGAATCTTGCCCTGGAATCAGAACTGAGCGATATCCGCTAGATGGGCCAGTTGAGGGAAGGTTTTGTATAGCTTACCTATCATATGAATATCCTTTTCTGTCTCAAATAGGATTTCCTCAAGATTGCTCTGATAGAAATGTTGTGATATAAAACTTTGAAGTTACATGTATTTGAAAATACATTGGTCAATACAAAATTGCTTTTTAATGCTGTCAGGGAAATGCATTTCCTATTAGTTGTAGTGAAACAATTGTCTATATCATAAAAAAATTGCTTAATTTAAGGTTAGGCATTAGGTTTAGCAGTGTGATTGTATGACTTTGTGGCTGTGCTAGCTAGTGACTACTCTGCAGAGCTTCCTCCAGGTCAAGATTCATGACAATAAATGCCAAACTGCGAGCAAGTGAGGGAGGTAGGGTGGGTAATAGATTGTTAACAGCAGAGACAGAAAGTGACACGTCATATGTGGTGGTGATGATAATGAACCTGTCGTCAATAAATAACTCAAAATGAGAGAATATCAAGTGCCAACTCATATCCATCCAGAAAACATGTGGGGAAAGAGACCAGGGCTTTTGGAGAAAACCTTGCAGTGAATACAGGACTCAACTCAAACCCAATCGCTTGTTTGAAGAAGAGTGCCAAGTTCTGCCAACCTACCTACCATGAGGCAAAAAATGGAGACATGCCCTACTACTCTGTCTTCCTCCAACACCAGGACAAGAGAGATTTAAACTCGTTCTTCAATGAAACGCTCCACATAACTGCCTTACTCTTACCCTCTCCAGCCTCCATTCAGTGGTCTGCCTGTGTTTTTCATAGAGCTGTGAAACACAATGGAAAATGCAGGATCACCCCAGCTGTCTCCCATTAGGGTTCTGGCTGAATATTATCAGAGGAAGAGGTCGAAGCAAGAAGTTTTACTGTCGCAAATTTTTTTTCCGAAATAAGGACAATGCATTTCTATGGGTTTATGTTGGACCTAAACTTGTCGTCTGCCTTCTTGCCTTGGGACAACGACTCCCATTGTTAGGGCAAAGACATGAGCATCTCGTATATATATTATATAAAGATATTATTATATTATTTAGCAGAGAGAGAGATGGAGGGAGGGAGGGAGGGACAGATAGATACCCAGCCATCACTTATGTGTGTCTTCAAGACATGTCTCAAGACACTAATGTAAAATGTGACTTGTTTCAGGAAACTAGGCGTATGTCGCATGTCACTACTTCACAGCAGTGGCATTTGAACGTAAAGATGTATTTTTAGTAAAAATGTATTTTTTGACAGAAATGCCTTCTGGAACATGTGAACTTTCATGTGCCTTAATAAAAAACTTGTATTCCATCCATAAATACGAATAAAAACAGTTAAATTACGAGCCTAGTTGGTTTAGCCACGGAAAAACACTGGAACCTTCCCGCAAGCCATGATTGGCTGAGATAACGGATGGGCTGGACATGTCGGGAGATGAGATTAGATTGGTCTGCCATGTAGCATGCTTCTGTTAACAACGTGAACTGTTCAGTATGTGTTGACAGTCCTTTCTACCGCGCCGTTTTTGAAAGATATAACATTAGCCATCAAGAACTACAAAAGTACTACTTTTCCACTTGAACATCATTGATGCCCTGAATTTAGCAGGCGCTATCGAGAGATCAGTTACACACGCCACTGTCAGTGTGAACCGGAGTGACTTGTCTGCCGTAAAGCGTTCATCCATGTATACGGGTAAGAATCTAGCTACATTTTCAGATATAAGTTTCTAATTTAGTCAGAAAGTCATTTTTATTGCAAGTTAAAGCATACTGTTAGATCATACACGTAAGGTTTGCTAGCTAACTGTGTAGTAATATTATTTTAATCAGAAAAGTATTTGCATTGCTAGTTATAGCCTATTGTTAGCTAGCTAACATTGAACCTAGTTTGTTAGCTTTAGCTACCTGCAGATTCATACTACAGCTATGACAATGTTTGTATTTGTAGTAGTATGAGATGGGATTGTGCCGGTTTATTGTTTAGCTAGCTAGCTACCTTTCTAGCTACATGTCTAAACAAAAGACTCCACTTCGGCCGGATGATTACGGCCATCTATTGTATTTCATAGGCAATAGTGACCCATCCACTTAGCTAGATGTGGCTGGGTGATGGTTATAGCATTTCCTACACATGACCATCAATTTAGACAAATGCGTCGGGTAAGAGTCACCTAATAATGATTAAATATTTATACAATATTTTTAAATGGACACTTTCTGTTTTTGATATTGCTACTATGCAAGTAACCATTTCACTGTACCGTTTACAACGTCTGTATCCTGTGTATGGGACAAATTTGATTTGATATAGCGTGTGTTTACCAAATGGCCTCACGTGAAACCTTAAAGAGATGGGTGGGGCTAAAAATTCTGAATGGGTGTAGACAAAGAAGACTCTCCAGTAGGTGTACCAAAACATCCAAGGGACATTTTCTCAAAAGTGGGGTTACAAGTTTATCAACTTTCAAAGCAGAATTATTTCCCCATTGTTCCTCAACTGCAGTGTATGATATACCATTTTGAAGCTCTGAGTCTCTACTTTTATCCCACATAAAAAACACAATTTCAAATGTTGCTACATAAGACCGAATCGAAGCAAATAGTGCTATGTCTTGAGACACTTTATCTTCGGAATTTCTGAATGTTTAACATTTCAAATTCATGGAACAATCTTCCGTCAACTGACAGTTGATGAAAGACAAAAAAAAACTGTCAGACAAACCTGGATTATTTACCCTACAAACTGTTTTTTCAGCATTTGGAAAGTATTCAGACCCCTTGACCTTTTCCAGCCTTATTCTAAAATGGATTAAAATAGTTGTTTTCCTCATCAATCTATGCACAATACTCCATATTGATAAAGCAAAAACAGATTTTTTGAAAATGTATTACAATTAAAAAATATATATATATATCACATTTCCATAAGTATTCAGACCCTTTACTCAGTACTTTGTTGAAGCACCTTTGGCAGCGATAAGAGACAGAACGAAAGATTCTTACCTTGTCAGCTCGGGGATTCGATACAGCAACCTTTCGGTTATTGACCCAACTCTCCTACCCTCCAGGCTACCTGTCACCCTTATGAATGATGGAGGCCACTCTGTTCCTGGGGACCTCCAATGCTGCAGAAATTTGTTGGTACCTCTCCCCAGATCTGTTCCTCGACAGAATGCTTTCTCGGAGCTCTACGGACAATTCCTTCAACCTCATGGCTTGGTTTTTGCTCTGACATGCACTGTCAACTGTGGGACCTTATATAGACAGGTGTGTGCCTTTCCAAATCATGTCCAATCAATTGAATTTGAATTAAAAGTAAATTTACATTGTAATACTTTTGACAGCCAACTTTCTAACTCTTCCCATGACTTTTGGACTTTATAACATTCCCAGAAGGCATGGATTATTGAGTCATTGTTAGTTTTACACTTAAGACATGACTCTGCCGTTGTGTTGTAGAATTTGTGAATTTTGACTCTTGTATAACAAATTCTATACATTAGTTTATACTGGATTAAGCATTCATTTTCGCTAACTGCAATTTCGTTAGTTATGATCCAACATTCCCTCCATCTTGTGCCAATATCAGTTATTTTTAAGTCTTGGTTCCAATAGTTTATATTTTTTTGTCAGTTGGATAGGCTCTCTGCAAGGTTTTGTATAGCTTACCTATCATATGAATATTCTTTTCTGTCTCAAATACGATTTCCTCAAGATTGCTCTGATAGAAATGTTGTGATATAAAACTTTGAAGTTCCAAGTATTTGAAAATATCTACATTGGTCAATCCAAAATAGCTTTTTAACGCTGTCATGGAAGTACATGCATTTCCTATTACCAAGTCATTTACAATTTCTATGCCTTTAGTTTTCCATGTGGACCAATTTATCGATGAATTCGGAAAAGCTATCCACAGATTGTTACATAAGGTTGTGTTTTTAGGGAGTGATATTGGTTCTTGTAGAATATGTTTCATTTTCTTCCATGTCGTTATAGTGTTCTTAACTATTAAGTTGTTCATGTTCTTGGCTTTATCCTTTGAAAATAGACACATGACAAGATTCCAGGGACGTGCATGCACATCTTCAACATGTACCCATTGTCCCTCTTTAGTGCATTTAACTATATGTCCCAAGTAAAAGCCTTTTAAACCTTCCAAGTCTGGAAGGTTAAAACCACCATCAGACTTAGGAAGATGGAAAAAACGTTCCTTTTTATTCTATGAGTTTTACATATGTGGTTATTATATGTTATTGCTGTATTTATGACATTTTTTGGCATTTTAATTTCCAGCAGATTAAAGAGGAGCAGTTCTGAGATCCCCAAATAAGAGATGATCATCTGGCTGTGTTTGAAGTCGCTATACCGCCTTTACCGCAAGTTATTTAGTTGCATCTGAAATGGTTATTTTGGTAAATAAATCCTGATCACATTGATTTGGTGTGCAATACAATTAGTGATATGAATGTGCATGAGAGTTCTATGTTGAATGATTAGCAATAAAGAGATTAACCAGTACTTTTGTGTACTGTTTAGCCAGTAGTTCTGAAAGTAGCACTTACGAGCCAAAAATCCCTGAAAAATGTGTACTGTGTCACAAATGTGCAGATACACTAACGTTCAAAAGTTTGGGGTCACTTAGAAATGTCCTTGTTTTTTAAAGAAAAGGGAAAAAAATTGTCCCAAAAAAAAAACATCAAATTGATCAGAAATACAGTGTAAACATTGTTAATGTTGTAAATGACTATTGTAGCTGGAAACGGCTGATTTTTTATGGAATATCTACATAGGCGTACAGAGGCCCATTATCAGCAACCATCATTCCTGTGTTCCAATGGCACGTTGTGTTAGCTAATCCAAGTTTATCATTTTAAAAGGCTAATTGATCATTAGAAAACCCTTTAGCAATTATGTTAGCACAGCTGAAAACTGCTGATTATAGAAGCAATAAAACGGGCCTTCTTTAGACTAGTTGAGTATCTGGAGCATCAGCATTTGTGGGTTCGATTACAGGCTCAAAATGGCCAGAAACAAATAACTTTCTTCTGAAACTCATCAGTCTATTCTTGTTCTGAGAACTCTTCCCTGTTGACGCTATTCTGTGAAGGGAGTAGTACACAGCGTTGTACGAGATCTTCAGTTTCTTGGCAATTTCTCGCATGGAATGGCCTTCACATCTCAGAACAAGAATAGAATGACGAGTTTCAGAAGAAAGTCTACCCGAAACATTTGACCCAAGTAAAACAATTTAAAGGCAATGCTACCAAATACTAATTGAGTATATGTAAACTTCTGACCCACTAGGAATGTGATGAAATAAAAGCTGAAATAAATCATTCTCTCTACTATTATTCTGACATTTCACATTCTTAAAATAAAGTGGTGATCCTAACTGACCTAAAACAGGGAAGTTTTAGTAGGATTAAATGTCAGGAATTGTGAAAACCAAGTTTAAATGTATTTGGCTAAGGTGTATGTAAACTTCCGACTTCAACTGTATATACTGTATCGTACTCTATACTACGCCACTGACTGCTAAACAGCCATCTCTAGCACATCAGAGACTGCTGCCTACAGACATAGATTAGAGATCCCCGGCCACTTTATGGGAATGAAACACTAGTCACTTTAATAATGTTTCCATATCTTGCACTACTCATCTCATACGTATAAACTGTACGCTATACTATTCTTCGGTATCTTAGTCACTTAATCGTGTTTACATACTGCATCACCAATCTCTTATGTGTATACTGTATACTATAAAGCTTACTATGCCACTGTATCTCAGTCCAATGCCGCCCTGACATAAATGTATATATTCTCAATCCAGTCCTTACTTAGATTTATGTGTATTTTGGTATATGTTGTGAAACTGTTAGATATTACTTGTTAGATTTTACTGCACTGTCGGAGCTAGAAGCACAAGCGTTTCACTACACCTGCAATAACATCTGCTAACCACGTGTATGTGACCAATAAAATTTGATTTGATTTGAGAAAACAGTTGCTTTCAAACTAGGGATTTCATGGCTAATTGAGGTAAAACAGTAATTCTGCTCATAGATTATGCATGTATGAACTACACATTGACACATCCAGCCCAAAGAGGGTGGTTTAAAAAATACGTTCTTAGTCACCAAAGTACAGGAGTATTCTTCAATAACTACTAAAACATGAAAACAACAACAAATTATATAATGTCTCGAGGCGTCTTAATACGGATTTCCAAGATGTGTCTATAGACTAGAATATATATGTGTCTTGTTGTTTTAAAGACGTCTTCATTTTGTAAGACAGGGGTGTTGAACAGGGGCGGCTTTCGGTCTTCAATTGAGACTAATTGGTCCAGAAGATGAACAACAACATGACAATATTAATATTCAACCCAACTTGGCATTACTGACTCCTCCCCTTCGCTGGGCTATGTATCAGTCATCAGAACGAGCTGTCTGCACTAAAAATGTGTTGTCCAAATTATTTAGAAAATGTGCACAAAAAAAAGACAAAGAGAGAGAGAGACAAGGAGATGGGGAGATAGAAGATAGAAAGAAAGAAATGGGGAGACAGACAGACAGACAGACAGACAGACAGACAGACAGACAGACAGACAGACAGACAGACAGACAGACAGACAGACACTTTATTGAAGGATAAGGAGAAGAGGGGGAGGGGGGACTGGAACAGTGAGAAAAGCCCTCCTACATGTGAGTGCTTTCGAGGAAGCTAGCTGACATGAGGAAGGGTTGAGGAGATGCTTCAGTAACGGCACAGCTTGTTTACTGGCATTTAGAACCCAGCTCTTTGTACTGCCAGCTCTGGCCTCCATGAGTGCAGGCCAAGTTTCTAGTTACAAGGTGTGCGTGCGTTTGCCTGTGTCTGAGTGACGCCTTTCTGACAATGAACACCCTGAGGCCATTTTCTGTATGACTCGACTGTCCCTTTTAGGCCCCCGCCTAAACTCTCAGAATATACATGGGTAATACCACAGCCTACGGCTTCCTGTTCATCACTAATCTCAAAATAAATCTACACTTAACTACAAAATCACTTTTTCAAGCCGAGAGAATGCCTGCGTCTCTCCCTCCTCCCTCCCTCATAGGCGGTGGTGTTGAGATAAAGGCCTCATTGCGGGGGGGGGGAGAGAGCACAGACCTGTAGGTAGAGACGCTCAGGCAACTAGGTCTCCCGTTTCTACATAAACAGCCCTACCACTCTCTAGTCTATAGCACCACACAGTCATAAGTGTATCCCAAATGGCATCCTATTCCTTACATAGTGCATCACTTTTGATCAGAGCCCTATGGTGAAAAGCATTACACTACTGTATATAGGGAATAGGTTCCTAGTTGGGATGCAGCCATACTCTCCGCTCTGGCTAGCTGCTCTGACTGTTAGCATGAATCACACTCCAACATCTGGTTTAACGTCCTGGAAAGGAACTCACTCTTCTTTGGTTTGGCTCAGTATGTGGTGTGTGCGTGCGTGCGCGTGCGTGCGCGGAGTGTACCCATTTGAATTGGACGACCCACAACGGTGTCTCACTCTCTCTCCTCCCACTCCGTCCGCCATCCTCCCCTCTCAGATTACAGCGGTTGCACAATCCATTTTGGCAGTCCCCTGCTCATGCTGCGGGCCTTAACAGCAGCGTTGTGGATATAGATGGTGATTTACAGGCTAACCTTTTGTTCAACTATGGGGAATGGGCTAAAACAGCTTCTCTAGCACCCTGAGGTGTGTGTCTGACAGCCAAGCTTGGAGCTGGAAAGTTCTATACTAAATGTGGTACACTGAGAACATTCAAAAGAGAAGGGTAGATTGTTATCAAAGTGAAATTTATAACAGTATTTAAAACCATATTTATTGCACTTGGAGTCATGGAATTAAAAGTCCCACTCCAGCTATTTTTGAACTTTTCCCATTGAACAAATTATATTCCAAGTATAAATACAGCATTGTACACAATAGGCGAAATTCAATGGTTTGGCAATTCAAGGAGTTGATCTGATGGTGCACTCTGATATCATCTACCTCCCCCTTGATTGTGGGGACAATAAAGGAGCAATTGAGGACAAACGAGTAAAGGTCCACCCTCCCACTTGTGCCATGTACCACCTATTGAGATCTGCCTTTTGTTAAGTAAATCAGGTGATCAATGACGTTCGAGGGAAGCTGGAGTGGGTCTTTAAGTAATTGGTTCCTCAGGACTGGGTGACTCACTTGGTTTGCCACGTTACCATTGTCTTCTATAGTGAATCCTGAGCCCCATCTATAATGTAGTTAGTGTTTGGCGCCGCCCTGAGTGGTCGCCTTTTAAGCCTTTTAAGCAGCTCCCGTTGTCCCGTTGTCCGTGCATTAATTGTTGTTTTAGTTCGTTTTCTTTCGTCTATTTTCTTTAGTTTTATTTTTTATTTTGCTACAGTCGAACTATAACAGTTCAGGATTATGGATTTTATGGATTTTATCGCAGCTGAACGTCGACAGGAGTTGTCAACTGTTATTGTTTACAGCAGAGCCCAGCTCCTGGATTTAGCCCACGCAGCGCTGCTGCTCCCCAGGGAAAAGTTTGATATTCCGGACGAATTGAAAAGACGACGCCGTGGATGCAGGGCGGGATTGAAATGTAAGGCAAAGCGGAGGAGGTTCAAGTACAAGCCGGTTATACCGTCTATTATTATGGGCAATGTGAGGTGTCTACATAACAAGATGGATGAGTTGGCGGGACTTGTTCGTGGACAAAGGATTTATCGGGAAGCTAGCCTAATGTGTTTTACTGAGACTTGGCTGAACGATAACATCCCCATACAGAACGTCACTATCGACGGTTTCCAGACCATCACAGCGGACAGGGATCGCGTCTCTTCCGGTAAGAGTAAGGGTGGTGGGCTGGCTTTATTAGTTAACAACAGATGGTGTCATCCGAACCATATTACTCTTATGGAAAAGTTTTGTAGCCCGGACATTGAACTGCTAGCCGTTAGCCTGAGACCCTACTATCTACCTAGGGAATTCACGGCGGCCATTGCTGTTATTGTTTACATCCCGCCCTCTGCTGACGCAAACGCAGCGTGTGACGTCATCCACTCTGTTATCGCGAGGTTACAGACAGCGCATCCCAGTGCTTTCTTTGCAATTTCGGGGGATTTTAACCATGCATCTCTCTCTTCCACGCTGCCCACGTTCAAACAGTTCGTGAAGTGCCCAACCAGGAATAATAAAACTCTGGACTTGTTATATGCTAATGTGAAGGATGCATACAACTCCACTGCACTCCCTCCCCTCGGTAGATCGGATCACAACCTTGTCCACCTCACCCCACTCTACAGGCCTATGGTCCAACAGCAGCCTGCAACCACCAGGACTATTAGGAGATGGTCCCCGGAGGCGAATGAGGCCCTACAGGACTGCTTTGAAACAACAGACTGGGATGTGTTCTGTGAGGCTCATGGGGAGGACATCGATGGACTCACTGACTGCATAACAGACTATATTAATTTTTGTGTAGACAACACTGTACCCACCAGGAAGGTACGCTGTTTCCCAAACAATAAACCCTGGGTCACCAGCGACCTGAAGGCCCTGCTGAATGAGAAGAAGAGGGCCTTCAAGGAGAAGGACAAGGACAAATTGAAATGCGTCCAGAGGGAGCTGAAGTTGCGGATTGCTGAGGGGAAGAGAGTGTATAAGGAGAAGATGGAGGACAAGCTGAGGCAGAGCCAGGTGAGAGAGGTGTGGAAGGGTATGAGAAATATCACTGGCTTCAAAAAGTCAAACAGTGGGCAGACGGAGGGGACCCAGGACAGAGCCAATGAGCTGAACCAATTTTTTAACAGGTTCGATACTGGCCCTGTCCACCTCCCCTCCAGCTCCCCAGACCACACACCCTCACGGCTATCCCACCCCCACTTTGCTCACAGCACCTCTGCTGAGACAATCAGTGACCCCACCTCCGCCCCTGCCCCCCCTGGACTGATCCTCAACACCCCCCTTCCCCCCACCTCCCTACCTGGGCTGGCTTTCACCACCAACCAAGTGAAGAGAGAGCTGGAGAGACTACACCAGTGGAAAGCGGCGGGCCCCGATGGCATCAGCCCAAGGGTGCTGAGGGTCTGTGCTGACCAACTGTGTGGAATACTCCAGCGTCTTTTCAACC
Source organism: Thymallus thymallus (assembly GCA_023634145.1). Taxonomy (NCBI): domain Eukaryota; kingdom Metazoa; phylum Chordata; class Actinopteri; order Salmoniformes; family Salmonidae; genus Thymallus; species Thymallus thymallus. The sequence goes on along the minus strand of CM042392.1, from coordinate 13,240,116 downwards.
TTAGCCTGAGCCTAGAAAGGGTCCCTGTGCTGTGGAAAACATCCTGCCTCGTCCCAGTGCCCAAGAAGGCACACCCCACTGTCCTGAATGACTTCAGACCTGTAGCGCTAACATCCCACATCATGAAGACCCTGGAAAGGTTAGTCCTCGCTCACCTCAGACCCCTGGTGTGTTCATCAATGGACCCCCTGCAGTTTGCATACCAGCGCAACATCGGGGTGGATGATGCAATCATCTACCTTCTGCAGAGGGCCTACTCTCACCTGGACAACGCAGGTTGCACTGTGAGGGTCATGTTTTTTGACTTCTCCAGTGCCTTCAATACCATTCAGCCCCTGCTACTGGGTGAGAAGATGAGGAGGATGAAAGTGGAAGCACCCTTAGTCTCCTGGGTCACGGACTACCTGACCGGTAGGCCACAATTTGTGCGACTACAGAGCTGTGTGTCAGAACGGGCAGTTAGCAACACAGGGGCCCCCCAGGGTACGGTCCTGTCCCCCTTCCTGTTCACCCTCTACACCTCAGACTTCAGATATAACTCTGAAACATGCCACCTACAGAAGTTCTCGGATGACTCTGCTATTGTAGGGTGCATCAGGGGTGGGCAGGAGGAGGAGTACAGGAGCACAATCAGTGACTTTGTGTTGTGGTGTGAGCAGAACCACCTTCAGCTCAACATCAGCAAAACTAAGGAGATGGTGGTGGACTTCAGGAGAACCAAGGCACAACTGACTGCAGTCCCTATAAAGGGGATGGATGTGGAAATGGTTGAGTCATACAAGTTCTTGGGGGTCCATATGGACAACAGACTGGAATGGGCTGGTAACACCGGGGCCCTGTACAAAAAGGGCCAGAGCCGACTCTACTTTCTGAGGAGGCTCAGGTCCTTCAACGTGTGCAGTAAACTACTGCATACCTTCTACCAGTCTGTGGTGGCCAGTGCCATCTTTTTTGCAGTGGTGTGCTGGGGAGCAAACATCAAAGCCGGTGATGCTTCTCGGGTAAATAAGCTGATCAGGAAGGCTAGCTCTGTCCTGGGGATGAGCCTTGACACTCTAGAGGAGGTGGCGGAGAGACGGATCCTGGCCAAACTGCTGGCCATCATGGACAACGTCACCCACCCTCTGCACGCTATGGTTATGACGCAGAGGAGCTCTTTCAGTCACAGACTGATCCCACCACGGTGTGCCAGAGAGCGCCACAGGAGGTCCTTCCTGCCGGCGGCTATGAGACTATATAATGCCTCACCGGGGTGCCGTGCCGTCGGCAACATAGATCTGGAACTGTTGGGGTGCTAGGACCTAGTTTAACAGTTATGCATCCATCCGTGAGTAACTCTGTTCCGTCAGCACTCATCCACTCAGGACCTACTTATTCATACAGGTCTGTATATACATACCCAAGTACAGTTGTTAAATTATATCACATGCAATATTGTAAGTAATTATTGGACCTAGGCATTCACTCAGGAATGCATATTAGTATCCTGCCAGTTGCACCTTTTCTCATTGCTTTTAGTATATCAAATGTGCAATAAGTGCAGTTGTCTGTAATTAAACCCTGCGCACTAAGGACTGTATTTTAAGGGAATTACTATTATTAGCCCAATAATATCATACACACATTTAGCTATTATAGTATCTCTTCCTGTCATTTACCTGTACAGTTTGTGTAAACATGCAAGTATTCACTTATCTGTAAATATAACTGTATACCTTACTGTACAGCTAATTTAACCATGCAAAATTTTCACTTACCTGTTCATTTACCCAGTCTGTCTATTAAGTAAACTATTATTACCCTCGCTCATATCATACGCATTAGCTACTGAAGTATTTCTCTGCCATCAACCTGTATAGTATAGTTAACCATCCAACATCCACCAATGTATAGTGTACATATTCAGCCAACCACTCATACTACGCAATGTCCTTTTATAGCTTTTTTTTGCACTCCAGATATCCTGTATTTCTATACTTTTTCATACTGCCGCTCTATGTATCATGTACCGTGTATCTGTCTTTTGTGTACTTTCGTTGTGGCATTTTGCACCTGCCCTGTGTTTTTGTTGTAGCTGCTTGATAATGAAATTTCCCCCCCGGGGGATCAATAAAGTACCTATCTATCTATCTATCTAATGTGTCTGTCATCATTCCAAAGTCCTACCATACAGTACCACCATGCCTTCCAATTGAGACTAATTGGTCCAGAAGATGAACAACAACATGATAATAATGTGAGATCATAACACATGATGGAACATCGAGGAGAAAAAGTGCAACGGCACTCAACACATGTTTCTGAGAGAGCCATCAGCCCTGCGTTGTGCCTTCAGTATAACCACCATCCTGCCAAAGCTGTTTCTGGCAAGTGCATCAAATTAATATCTGGCATGACTTCCTCTTTTTGTTTCAACCCGTCCATAATATATCCTTCAGAGAATAAAGAGCTTTGTCAAGGTGAAGAGAGGCACACACAAGAAAAAAAGGTAGCAGGGTAAATGCACAAAAAGTACAAACAGTCAGAGAGAGAGAGACAGAGAAGAGAGAGAGAGAGAGAGAGACAGAGAAGAGAGAGAGACAGAGAAGAGAGAGAGACAGAGAAGAGAGAGAGAAAGTGAAGAGAGAGAGAGAAGAGAGAGAGAGAGAGAGAGGCAGCAAAGTTGAGTGGGACAGACAGACAGACAGACAGACAGACAGACAGACAGACAGACAGACAGACAGACAGACAGAGATCCATCAAGGTGCTTCTGGTAAAACTTCAGAGAGTTTTGGTTTGTATCCTGGATTGCATTACGATGAAAGAAGATTCATCACAGACCTATTCAAACATTACGTAACTAAAAGCACTCCTGACAAGTTTACTGGGCAGATGTGACTCTTCAGGACAGTTCACTAACACAAACAGACCCCACAGAGGCCCAGGACAACCACACATTTAGACCCAACCAAATCATGAGAAAACAAAAAGAGAATTACTTGACACAGAGAAAACTAGAATACCTGATCACTGTGACTGAGGAAACCTTTGACTATGTACAGACTCCGTGAATAGTAGCCTTGCTATTGAGAAAGGTTGCCGTAGGCAGACCTGGCTATCAAGACAAGACAGGCTATGTGCACACTGCCCACAAAATGAGGTGAAAACTGAGCTGCACTTCCTAACCTACTGCCAAATGTATAACCATATTAGAGACACATAATTCCCTCAGATTACCGAGATCCACAAAGAATTAGAAAACAAACCCAATTTTGATCAAATCTACTGGGTGAAATACCACAGTGTGCAATCACAGCAGCAAGATTTGTGACCTGTTGCCACAAGAAAGGGGCAACCAGTGAAGAACAAACACCACTGTAAATACAACCCATATTTATGTTTATTTATTTTCCCATTTGTACTTTATTTGCGCATTGTTACAATACTGTACATATACATAATATGACATTTGAAATGTTTTTATTCTTTTGGAACTTCTGAGTGTAATGTTTACTGTTAATTTTTATTGTTTACTATCTACTTCACTTGCTTTGGCAATGTTAACATATGTTTCCTATGCCAATAAAGCCCTAAAATTGAATTTAATTGAAATTAAATGAATTGAGAGAGAGAGAGAGAGAGAGGAGATAAAGAGAGAGAGAAGAGATTGTCACGTCTTTAACACCACTTAGTTAAATGACTGAGACAATATAAGAGTATGATTTTTCATCAGTAGGATATTCACACTTACAAGGCTTCACAAATATTACTCCTGTGGAAAATCCTAAACCTTGTGATGATGAAGACGTGATCTAAGACTAACTGTGCTGGTAATTTATTAACTAGTGTGGTGATTAAACACTTCAAAGGCTATGGATTATAAGGTTCCAGCTGCAAGAGGAAGATTCTGAGATAATTGGCTTTAAAATGTCTTAACCCTCATTGGTTAGAATGGTGTCAGCTATTTTTATCTTGTATTCTTTTGAACTATTGCACTTTTAGAGTACATTGGACATTGAACAGAACAAGGCTATGTCAATAACTCAATTTTAACAAAAATGCAGATACAACGTTATATATTCCCAAGCTCTAGCACTGTTACTGTGTGTGTGTGTGTGTGTGTGTGTGTGTGTGTGTGTATCTGTCCGTCTGTGTGCATGCATCCGTGTGTATGCTGTGAGGTGTGAGGTGCATTGGGACATTAGGAAGGCCTCAACGTAAGTGCCTCAAGAACGCACATATTTACTTTATTTAAGAACTATGCAGGAAATGCCAGTGGTATAAAGTAACTAAGTAAAAATACTTTGAAGTACTACTTAAAAGGTAGACTAGAATTGTATTTGTCACATGCTTTATAAACAACAGTTGTAGTAGACTAACAATTTCCGCAAAACAACTAAGAGCGTTGAAGCGCGAGGCTAAACTGCTCAGCTGTTTTGGTCCTGTACTTACCTATCTCTTAACAAGTGAAGCCATGCACATGCGCAGATACTGTGTGTGAGAGTCTTGCATCTCGCTCACCGCAATATCTATGGTGCTGCTTGTGGCAACGTTATAGACTTCAAGTCGTTTTTTGGGTTATCTGTACTTTACATGTTTGACAACCCTTACTTTCACTCCCCTTCTGTACAATCCTAAAGACAATAAGTACTTTTTACTCCCATTAGGCTTGGGCAATATACCGCTTATACCGCATACTGTGTATTTTGAAATACCCAGCTCAGGGCTCCATCTATGCATTTGGTTTGCTAGCTCGCTAGGTAAGTGGCTAGATGTCAAGATAAAGCTTCTTGGTTACAGCAGAGACATTCAATCCCCTCCTTGATCAAGATCCCTGTTGCCTAAATTGTTTTCTGCATCCAAAAATATATAATAGCACCCTGTGTGTACATATTCAGTAATACCGTATACCCCGGTATGGTACAGAAATGGTATGAAAGTCTGGATACTGCCCAACCCTAACTCCCATACACTTTCCCTGACACCCAAAAGTACTTGTTACATTTTGAATGCTCAGGCTGGACAATAATAGGGTCCAACTCACACACCTATCAATCACTAAACACTATTACTGAGTTTGTAAATGATTGTTGGAGTGTGCCCCTGGCTGTCCGTAAAACATTTTTTATATAAGGAATTTGATGTATAGCATTTACTTCTTAGTATGACAATTGAGCACGTTTTCCACCACTGTAGTACATTTAAAACCAGATACTTTTAGACTTTTACGCAAGGCATTTTCTATTAAAGATGCACTACACAGAAATCGCTCCTCCATTTCCTGGTTGCTAAAATTCTAATAGTTTGGCTAATTTCAGATTATGTGACAAAACAAGCAAGTATAGTGTAGAGAATCATTGTACCATCTAAACCGCTGTGAACTATATTTTCCATAACTAAAAATATTGTATTTTCAGCTGTTTGAAACTGGTGTACAAAACTGAGAGTAAAAGACACAAAAATGAAACTTAAGAATGGAAAGCACAGAAATAGCGCACGTAGAACAGATCTACTGCTTCTTAAACTTGCTTTCGATGAGAATGACAGATCTGTAACTCACATTTCTATGTCAATTTGGTCAGGTCGTCCAAAAAGTTTCATGTTGCAGCTTTAAGGTACCTTTTACTCAAGTATGAACATTTTGTACTTTTTCCACCACTAGAAAATGCAACAATGCTGGCAGCCAAGTGCATGTGGAAGAATTTAGTGGAAACATAATGCGTGAGCTCATTGTGTCAATGTGGGAGAGATAGCATTTGCTCCACTCAGAGCAGATACTGCCTGGCCTGGTATTGTTCGCTGTGGTCAACATCAAGTCTCTGGAGAGAGTGGTTACTGCCTACAGAGAATAGTGCAAAGGCTGCGGTGAAAGCTGATGTGTTATGATAAGTTCTTCCCTATGATGATGGTTGTTATCAAAATGTTCCACTTCAGGAACTCACAATAAAAAAACAAAGGTTTTTATGTTAGATCACATTTTACAGGTCATATAGGGCATTCATACATTCTTAATAAACACAACATAAATGCTTCGCAAACAATTTCCATGCATAGTCATTACATAAAAGGTCATTACTTCCATTCACTTATGAACGATTTCTGAAGAATCTACATAGGTCTTACAAGGAGTTTATGAAGTTTGTTTAAAGTGGGACCCAATGTTGAAAAGCAGACTGAATCTCCAACATCGGATACCCTTCCTACACCCAACCACAGGTTTTCTGAAAGCGTCCTCTTATTTGTTTCCTGGTTGATGTTTTTCTCTTCCCTCTCTGAGGTCTGCCTTGCCAAATGGTGGTAAACCAGAGTGCTTTTGGCTTCATCTGAAGGCAGATAAATGTGGAGGCCTCATGGAGGCCTTCTGGACTGGCTATCAGCACTTTCTTAACGCAAATCTCCCTGCCTCAACTCTGTCTCAGCCCTGCCTCAACCCAGCCTCAGCCCTGCCTCCTCACCCCTGCCTCAGCCCAGTCTCAACCCAGCCTCAGCCCAGTCTCAGCCCTGCCTCCTCAACCCTGCCTCAGCCCTGCCTCCTCAGTCCTGTTTCAACCCTGGCTGAGCCCTGCCTCAACCCAGCCTCAGCCCTGCCTCCTCACCCCTGCCTCAGCCTTGCCTCCTCAACCCTACCTCAGCCCTGCCTCCTCAGTCCTGTTTCAACCCTGGCTGAGCCCTGCCTCAACCCTGCCTCAGTCTCAGAGCTCTGACAACCACTCTCTGCTCTGGGAGGCACAGTGTGTAGCGATTTGGGATTGCCTGACAAAACAGGCAACACTAGGCTCATCCTGACGAGGCCTGGAGTGCAAAGTGTGCTTCCAGTTCCTACGAGTGATTCCACTGCTTGGCTGCCTTCCACAGTGAAGCCTCAATAAAATACAGCACGCATGTGTACTCACTCAAAACAGATCTCTAAACATACTGTTTCCTTTGACATTTTAGTCATTTAGCAGACGCTCTTATCCAGAGCGACTTACAGTTATAGTTAGTGCATACATGTTCATACTTTGTTTTCGTACTGGTCCCCGCCGTGGGAATCGAACCCACAACCCTGGCGTTGCAAGCGCCATGCCCTACCATCTGAGCTACACAGGACTTTTCAGTGAGTGCTACAGCATTACCAAAAGCCTTTATTCTTATATTTCTGAGAAAACTTGTAATAAAAAGTAGAGCCTGTAATATACCATTAAAATCCCTATGTCTACAGATATGTAGCCAAACATAACTTACCTGCAAATGCTGAGCAGCAGATTGCCAGAAGCAACAGGGGTAGAATGGGTCTGTCTGCCATCAGAGTATTCTAGTAGTAGTACTGTAGTAGTACTGTAGTAGTACTGGCCTCCAGCTTCTCCAGAAGAGGACAGGTTGTGATCACTGGCCGGCCTTCCCTTCCTCCTGGTTCTTCACAAGGACAACTCGTCTTCCACCTCACAGTCAGTCAGTGGAGAGAAACCTCACAGGAGCTCCTGCTGCAAAGTGAACGAGACGAAGTAGAGAGAGAGTTAGACAGAGAAATGTGGTGCCTAACCGTTCAGCATGGCCAGAGGAAAGAGAGAGAGAGAGAGTTTGTGTCTCAAATGGCATCCTATTCCCTGCATAGTGTACTACTGTTGGCCATACGCCTATTCTCCCAGATCAAAAGTAATGCACTATATAGGGTGCTGTTTGGGACGCAGAAGTGGTAAGTAACAGAAGGGGCATTAGGATCTAGTTCCCTGTGGGACTGATGAGAAGAGACAAGAGGGTAGACAGCGGCCCGGAGACCAGGAGGATTCATCTTATAGGGATAATTAGACGTAATGTGAGTTTTTAGGGTCCCAGAATACCCTACCACAGCCCAGTAAAAAAAAAAAAAGGGGTGTCTGAGGGTTGAGGAATTGCTGGGTGGCTGGTGGGTGTGAAAACCCTGTTTTCTGAACATGGTTACGGGGGAGGGGGGGGGGGGGGGGATTTTGCACAGTTTAATTGAGATCGTTGGGAAGGACTGGATCCTCTACCGGGGTCTTGGCTAAACTGCTTAGCGCTGGTGGGGCTGACCGCACTGTTAATCAGCATGACCATAGATGAACTGTTGGAACTTGACAGGGTTTAACTAAGCCCACATACTGCTAGCCCACTCTCTCTAACAGGGCTAAGGACCATCCACTCCTTATGGCCTCTATTAATTTCATTGCTATTGCCTCCTCATCTTAACACAATAACAATAAATAATGAATGAATGGATCATCTAATGGATCATATAATGTCCTGATAAAACAGAAGGTAATTCCTTAAAAACGTCTGTTGCCTTTTGACCATTATTTTTAATTAAATGCTTCTGCATTGTAGTTCTAAACCACAGGTTCTCAACCCTTCGCAGCGCAAAGCTTTGATATTTCAAAAACAGTAATAGCAATGCAACAACCCTCATGTGTCATCCACATGAAATCAGTCTTTAAAAAAACCTTGACAGTCATTTTCAGAAACACAAAGGCATTGGAACTAGACTGATTTTTGCATACTGTAAACCATGCCAAAGATACAGTATGCAAAAATCTAAAGGTGGCTACAGCACATACAGTAGGGGACCAGCTACGTCAAAAGAAATATGCTTTGAATGTCATTTATCCTGGATATTTTCAACATGGTGACAGGCCTTGTTATTATTCAGTTATTTGGGCAAAACGGTTCGTTCTGTTTTTTTTTCCTCAAACAGATTATTTTTCTGTTTTAAAAGTAATATATGTTGAAATATTTTGTAAAAAAATAAGTGAACAGTAAGTATCACTATCACAACATCAGTCAGGAAAGGTAGAGAAAAAAATGTCATAGCTCTTGAGTTGTTATAAAAGCAGAGGATTCTCTGAAGAACAGAGCAATAATACAGCACACACAGGAACGCAACACCACAGCATAACCTTTCAGATTATGGCCCCAGTGCAGAGAGTCCTGACAGGCTAGAGGCAAGCCCCAGTGGTTTCCTCTCTCTGTAGATCCAACACAGACCTGAGTAATGCAATGTGCTCTGTATTTCTCTACTCTGTATGTACTGTATGCCGGGGCGGCAGGTAGCCTAGTGGTTAGGGCATTGGGCCAGAATCCCTGAGCTGACAAGGTAAAAATCTGTCGTTCTGCCCCTGAACAAGGCAGTTAGCCCACTGTTCACCGGTAGGCTGTCATTGTAAATAAGAATTTCTTCTTAACTAACTTGCCTAGTTAAATAAAGGTTAAATTAACAAAAATGGTGTCATGATCTTGTGTCAACATCAGAATTGTATTAAAATGTTTGTTCCCCTTAGACTTACCTGCCAGCCCACCTCAAAGCAACATGAGTTAAGAATCTATTCTATAGAAAACGTAATAGCTGGGCCAGTGGCCATCAGCGCTCGTGGACCATGGCAGCCGTCAGTTGATGACAAGCCTGGTTTAAGAAGACATGCTGGTCATCTGGTGTGACCGCCCGGGCCAGTGATGAGAACAGAGTGAGAGAGATGTGATCGTATTCCAGATGGAGCATCTCTGTCTTTTTCCGACTGCACACCGCTTCACCTTCCCACAGCAGCAGAGTGCATGGGAGGAGCGCTGTACGGCCGGACGGAGGCCTAAGGTGCATCACTGTGCTCCACAGTGCAAACAGCTGCTGGAACAAAGGGCCTTTCAGACCCTGGCGGCTGCGTGGGATCTTCCAAAAAGTCATTTTGGAAGATCACAACAAATATTACACTTCCTGGGCCCCTTTCCCAACGCCCCTCTTCCCCCTTCATAAGTGGAGGTAAACTCTGTCCCTCCATTGTCCTCTCTAGGACAAAGACCATATCAAAGGGGAAAGTAGATGACACGATATTATTCACACAGCGTTGGGGCCAGGGCTGAACTGTTTTGCGACACCGCAACGTGCTGCTGTCAAAGACAAAATGGACTGATGGGTTTTTGCTTCCTCCCAGAGATCAGATTGATGGTTGTGACAATTGGTTCAGCAGCACTTTCATTATGCCTAATTGTTGCCACAGGGAAAAAAGCACTGGCCCGGCCTATTGTGAAAGCGTCAAGTCAACCATTCTATGGGTTGATTGCATGGGTCTGGACCGATGCGAGAAACTGTCAAGACTTTTTGTTGCCGTAACAGTAGGATCACCTCATGTGACTTCTCTTTAAACTCTAGCCGTCCGTCCAAGCAGAGATTCCATTTCACTCCGAGCTGCTCTGGAAAACACATTAGAAACACTGCAGACCCCAGACTGAACATAATAAGTAGCTATAAAGTACTCTACACTGTTGCAGCGTCCGAGGGAGCATAAATGCAGGCAGAGTTGTTTACATAAACTGAGATGAACGAACGTACTACTATGGCCGTATGTAGCAAGCGTCTAGGAGTAGGAGTGCTGATCTAGGATCAGTCAAGCCTGTCCATGTAATCGTATTCATTGTGATCTAAAAGGCAAAACTGCACTCCTACTCTAAGACGCTTGAAACATACGGCCCTTGGTCACATTTAGGCCTATGTCACGGTTGTGTGTGTGGAGAGGCCAAGACGCAGCGCAGGGATAGTAGTGATTTATTTATACTATGTAATAATATTATAAATTACTTTGTATAAATAAAAACACAAATGACGAACTACAGAACAAAAACACGAATAGACTAAATGTCACGTACATCAACACAAACACGAAAGAAGGGACGTAACAAAAGTGGCACACTTACTTTCACCGTGACTCGCGAAATGATCGACAACGACCCACACCAGAGTGAAGGACAGACTAACATATATAGGATCCCTAATTAGAGACAATGCGGTGCAGCTGCCTCTAATTAGGGATCCAACCCAAAACCCACACAGAAACAGAAAAGAAAGACACTGTCAGACTCATAGCTACATAGAGAAGCAAATAGGCTTCTCTATGGCCAGAGCCTGACAGTACCCCCCCCCCCCCCCCCCCAAGGCGCGGACTCCCGGATGCCAAAAAAAAAGACTAGTCCATCGGGGGCGGCTCTGGCTCCGGCGAAGTGGACAGTTTTCTCCCATGCCCCTTCTTTATAACCGGGCCCGGGCTGGGTACCGGTGGGGCAAACGGCTCCGGCCATGGAGCGGGACCATTAACCGGGCCCGGACTGGGCACCGGTGGGGCAAACGGCTCCGGCCATGAAGGGGGGAAAACAACCGGGCCTGGACTGGGCACCGGAGGGCAACCGGCTCTGGCCATGGAGCTGGGAAAACAACCGGGCCTGGACTGGGTACCGGTGGAGCGGACTGCTCTGGCACTAGGGCGGAGCAGACGGCTGGACCCGGAATGGGTATCGGTGGAGCGGACTGCTCTGGCACTGGAGCGGAGCAGACGGCTGAACCCGGAATGGGTACCGTTGGAGCGGACTGCTCTGGCAGACCTTCGCTGGAGGTTGCGGGCTGCGGACCTTCGCTGGAGGTTGCGGGCTGCGGACCTTCGCTGGATGTTCCGGGCTGCGGACCTTCGCTGGAGGTTCCGGGTGCGGGGATCCGGCACGGGTCATACCGGACTGGGGAGGCGCACCGGAGGTCGGATGCGTGGAGCCGGCACTGGAAGCACCTGGCTGGGCGCAAGCACTGGAGGTCGGATGCGGGGAGTAGGGCAGAGGTCCGGACCCGGACTGGACATCGGTGAAGCGGACTGCTCTGGCATGGGGGTGGAGTACACGACCGGACCCGGACTGGGGATGCTCACTTTGGGCCCCACTAACTCCAGCTCCCTCCTCTTGCTCTCACACACCTCCCGACTGCGCCTGAATAGCTCTCTAGTACTCCTCCATTCTCCTCTCCGGAATTCCGCTATGCTCCACGGGGGAGGTGGTATTGGCTCTTCCTGCCTATAGCCAGACCACCCCCATAGCCCCCCCAAAAAATTACCTTGGGGTTGTTTGCGGGCGTTTCCCCATCTTGCGCGTCGCGCATAACGCGGCACCACCTCTCTCTCCGTCTCTCCCCAGTTACGCTGCTTGGTCTGGTAGTGGTGGGTCGTTCTTTCACGGTTCTGTGTGTGGAGAGACCAAGACGCAGCGCAGGGATAGTAGTTCGACATCTTTATTTATTTATACTATGTAATAATATTATAAATTACTATGTATAAATAAAAACACAAATGACGAACTACAGAACAAAAACACGAATAGAGTAAACGTCACGTACATCAACACAAACACGAAAGAAGGGACGTAACAAAAGTGGCACACTTACTTTCACCGTGACTCGCGAAATGATCGACAACGACCCACACCAGAGTGAAGGACAGACTAACATATATAGGATCCCTAATTAGAGACAATGCGGTGCAGCTGCCTCTAATTAGGGATCCAACCCAAAACCCACACAGAAACAGAAAAGAAAGACACTTTCAGACTCTGACCATAGCTACATAGAGAAGCAAATAGGCTTCTCTATGGCCAGAGCCTGACAGCCTACTGCAAAATGATACTAAACCAGTAGTTTTAGGCATCCCTAGTATGCAGATCATTAATCAACAGTGTGATAGGGCTGTTAATGTAAGTCCCTCCTGTCTAACAAAGGGAAAGGCTGTGTAATGAAGGACGTTCATTGCCGGTCGCAAACCACCCAGAGACCAGTAACTTGTTTGCTCGGCCACTCTAATACTGGATCAAGCATAAATCACCTATTAAATACTGCTAATGTGTCTGAATGAGCATCCCAAACCACCTCATCTCATTTAATTACTCCATCTGGACATTAGCCCATCTGGAAAACTACCCCTGCAGAATATGAACTACAGTCGTGGCCAAAGGTTTTGAGAATGACACAAGTATTGGTCTCTACAAAGTTTGCTGCTTCAGTGTTCTTAGATCTTTATGTCAGTAGTTACTATGGTACACTGAAGTATAATTACAAGTATTCCATAAGTGTCAAAGGCTTTCATTGACAATGACATTCAGTTTATGCAAAGAGTCAATATTTACAGTGTTGACCGTTCTTTTTCAAGACCTCTGCAATCTGCCCTGGCATGCTGTCAATTAACTTCTGGGCCACATCCTGACTGATGGCAGGCCATTCTTGCATAATCAATGCTTGGAGTTTGTCAGAAGTTGTGGGTTTTTGTTTGTCCACCTGCCTCTTGAGGATCGACCACAAGTTCTCAATGGGATTAAGGTCTGTGGAGTTTCCTGGCCATGGACCCAAAATGTAGATGTTTTGTTCCCCGAGCCACTTAGTTATCACTTTTGCCTTATGGCAAGGTGCTCCATCATGCTGGAAAATCATTGGTCGTCACCAAACTGTTCTTGGATGGTTGGGAGAAGTTGCTTTCGGAGGATGTGTTGGTACCATTCTTTATTCATGGCTGTGTTCTTAGGCAAAATTCTGAGTGAGCCCACTCCCTTGGCTGAGAAGCAACCCCACACATGAATGGTCTGAGGATGCTTTACTGTTGGCATGACACAGGACTGATGGTAGCGCTCACCTTGTCTTCTCCGGGCAAGGTGTTTTCCGGACGGCCCAAATAATCGGAAAGGGGAGTCATCAGAGAAAATGACTCTACCCCAGTACTCAGCAGTCCAATCCCTGTAACTTTTGCAGAATATCAGTCTGTCCCTGATGTTTTTCCTGGAGAGAAGTGGCTTCTTTGCTGCCCTTCTTGACACCAGGCCATCATCCAAAAGTCTTCGGCTCACTGTGCGTGCAGATGCACTCACACCTGCCTGCTGCCATTCCTGAGCAAGCTCTGCACTGGTGGTGCCCCGATCCCGCAGCTGAATCAACTTTAGGAGACGGTCCTGGCGCTTGCTGGACTTTCTTGGGCGCCCTGACGCCTTCTTCACAACAATTGAACCTCTCTCCTTGAAGTTCTTGATGATCCGATAAATGGTTGATTTAGGTGCAATCTTACCAGCAGCAATATCCTTGCCTGTGAAGCCCTTTTTGTGCAAAGCAATGTTGACGGCCATGGTTATCCTTGCAGATAACCATGGTTGACAGAGGAAGAACAATGATTTCAAGCACCACCCTCCTTTTAAAGCTTCCAGTCTGTTATTCTGACAGAGTGATCCTCGTCAACATCCTCGTCAACACTTTCACCTGTGTTAACGAGACAATCACTGACATGATGACAGGCGGTCCTTTTGTGGCAGGGCTGAAATGCAGTGGAAATGTTCATGTTAAGTTCATTTTCATGGCAAAGAGGGACTTTGCAATTAATTGCAATTCATCTGATCACTCTTCATGACATTCTGGAGTATATGCAAATTGCCATCATCAACACTGAGGCAGCAAACTTTGTGGAGACCAATACTTGTGTCATTCTCAAAACCTTTGGCCACGACTGTATGTTTCTGTACTTGGACACTAAAAAGTTTCATAACCTAAAATTACTAATTTGGCTCCTGTCAGTTCACTAATTCACTGATTGAAGTAGGCTGGCTGGTTCTTCAGACTAAACAATGTTCAGTTTCTCAATTGCATAAGAAACCGATGATGCAGACTAGAGTAACTCCACTTGTTTATAATAGAACATTTGGTCGTTCAGAAGAAACCAAACTTCCCTCCCTACATCCCCTCTTGTGGAAGTGCAATGCCATGTGTCAATGCAAGGATACACTAGGGATGCATTTCTTGACCAGCTGTGTGTGAGTGTGTGTGTGAGTGTGTGTGTGTGTGTGTGTGACCGGGACTGACCAGCTGCAAACTCTCTGCATCCATCTGTGTACTATTCACTATGCCTATGACCCGAGTGAGTCAACCCACATGCAATCGATACAGTTACATATTGGGATATTATTTTTGACAATATATCGTATTGTGTCATTTTGACAATATCGCAAAATATAATTTTTGCGCTAGTTGGCTGTACCTGCACCAAAACTGAAGCATTATTTCTTCATAGCTTCTTCTCCATCTTACATGTTTTGGGTTGTTTTTTTTAAATAGGGAGCCAATTTGTTTTCAGCAATTTTATTTCCATGACTGATCAAAACTCGTTTTCTCATGTCTCTCTCTTGTCCCTCTCCAGCAGACATATGAGGAGCAATATGTGTATGTTTGTTCAAATAGCCACCCTTTGCCTTGATGACAGCTTTGCCCACTCTTGGCATTCTCTCAACCAGCTTCATGAGGTAGTGACCTGGAATGCATTTCAATTAACAGGTGTGCCTTCTTAAAAGTTAATTTGTGGAATTCCTTTCCTTCTTAACGCGTTTGAGCCAATCAGTTGTGTTGTGACAAGGTAGGGGTGGTATACAGAAGTTAGGCCTATTTGGTAAAAGACCAAGTCCATATTATGGCAAGAACAGCTCAAATAAGCATAGAGAAACGACAGTCCATCATTACTTTAAGACATGAAGGTCAGTCAATACAGAACATTTCAAGAACTTTGAACATGTGCAATCGCAAAAACCATGAAGCGCTATAATGAAACTGGATCTCATGAGGACCACCACAGGAAAGGAAGACCCAGAGTTACCTCTTCTGCAGAGGATAAGTTCATTAGTTACCAACCTCTGCAGGACTTTTATGGTATTACACATAAAACATGCACTCTACGCTTTAGACCTATCATAGCATATATGTTGCAAACCTTTAAAGCAGTTGAATGGTTTTTGGGAGTAAAAGGAAAATGGCACAGAACCTCCCCCATTTGGCAGAACCTTAATCTGCTGACGGGTGATCAACCTTTCTTTCAGGACACTTGGGCTCGAAAAGGTATACAAGTACTGCAATGGAGATAACTCTTTACTTAGCTTCCAAGACCTTGTCACCCAATACAATATTCCTGGGAACTCTTTGTTTTACTACTTCAGATTAAGATCAGCCCTTAAAACGTACCGCATTCCATGGGGTCCTGAATTAAAGACTCACCCGATTGTAGATCTGGTTCTAGGTGCACCTAGGAGAATTGTATCATACATTTATGCACGCCTGATAACACACCCAAGGGTCGATATTCCTGGCACGAAAGAGTGGGATAAAGATATGAGTCATATGAGAAGAGTGGTAGGCTGGGATGCAGTATTGGAAAATGTTACAGGGTCTTCAAAAAATCCCAATCACCAATTTATTCATCTGAAAATATGTCATAGGACTTATATGATCCCAAGGAAAAGGCATTTGATGGGTCTGGCACCCCATCCATACTGTACATTTTGCCGACATGGTACCCTAGGTACGTTCATGCACACGTTGTGGGACTGCCCTGAAGTATACACCTTTTGGGCCAAAATAGTGGACATTATTTCCTCAATGACCGGTACAGATTTTCCTATTGACCCTGCTCTCCATCTTCTAAATGATGACTCTATGATCCAAATCACAGAGAGGACACGCAAACTCTGGCTGGCCGGCATCCAAATAGATAATCGTCCAACGCTGGATTCCACCTCACACTCTTTCAGTAAAACACTGGCTGTCCTACTATCTTGACATCTTGTTTCTCTAACTTTCGTCTGCCAGAATTAATAGAGCCTGACCCGGTACTTTGCAGATGTGGGGGAGTGCAATTACTGCTGTGAAAGAACGGTTGCTAGAATGAGGGCACAATCTTGTGAGTGTTATTATCATTGTCATAACTATTAATTCTTGTTTTGTTTCTTTTTGTACTACTTCTTGTTCTGTATCGGACATGTCTGTTTTCAGTGGTATTCATTCCTTTCAGTGAAGCTGTAGAGGTTTTATTGTTCATGTATCCCATGTGTGGGGGGTGGGAGGTGGGGTGTATGTTTTGCTTGTTAGTATAAAACAATAAAAACATTAAATTACAAAAAAGAGTTACCAACCTCAGATTGCAGCACAAATAAATGCTTCAGAGAATTCAAGTAACAGACACATCTCAACATTAACTGTTCAGAGGGGACTGCATGAATCAGGCCTTCATGGTCGAATTGCTGCAAAGAAACCACTACTAATGGACAACAATAAGAAGATGAGACTTGCTTGGGCCAAGAAACACGAGCAATGGACATTAGACCGGTGGAAGTGTGTCCAATGTCCAAATTGGACATTTTTGTTTACAACCGCTGTCTTTGTGAGACGCGGTGTGGGTGAACGGATGATCTCTGCATGTGCATTTCCCACCGTAAAGCATGGAGGAGGAGCATTGTACAGCGATACGCCATCCCATCTGGTTTGAGCTTAGTGGGACTATCGTTTGTTTTCAACAGGACAATGACCCAAAACACATCTCCAGGCTGTGTAAGGGCTATTTTACCAAGAAGGAGAGTGATGGAGTGCTGCATCAAATGACCTGGCCTCCACAATCCCCCAACCTCAACCCAATTGAGATGGTTTGGGATGAGTCTGACCGCAGTGATGGAAAATCAGCCAACAAGTGCTCAGCCCTATGTGGGAACTCCTTCAAGACTGATGGAAAAGCATTCCAGGTGAAGCTGGATGAGAGAATGCCTAGAGTGTGCAAAGCTATATCAAGGGTGGCTACTTTGAAGAATCTCAAATATATTTTGCTTTGTTTAACCCTTTTTTGGTTACTACATGATTCCATATGTGTTATTTCATAGTTTGATGTCTTCACTATTATTCTACAATGTAGAAAAAAATAAAAATAAAGAAAAACTAGGTGTGTCCAAACTTTTGACTGGTACTGTAAGTATCATGATAATATCATATTGTGAGGTCCATGGCAATTCCCAGCCCTAGGCAGTATTTGTGATCTATAAGAGTGAGTCTCAACTGAACACAAGCACCAACAAGCACATATTCCAGGCATTTTCCCTGGCCCTGCTTTCTCTGTCTCTGAGTCAGTTCAGTTATTCACTGATATAGAGACTGAGGGCATGCTTTGTTATCAGGCACGGCCTCACCTTGTGTGTTTTCATCACCTCACCTAAGGCATGAGTCACAGGTCTCTCACCCGTCTCCCTACTTCTGACACCATGGAATAGGTACAAGCCCTTACCTCAGCTATCAAACATAGCTATCAAACACAGGTAAAAGCCCAGCTATCAAACGTATAGCTTTCAAACATTGGCACAACACAATAGTTGCTATCAAACATAAGTAGGTCTCATTGTACAGTACAATGGGCATAGTGTCACCTGATTAACACAGTCTATCATGCCCCAGACTCTGCCTACCATGCCCTACAAAGCTGCACAACAATAATCTTCCTCGGAAATACCTAAAGCAATTAAATCAGCTCTCTGACACATTTTTCGATTTGAAATCGAACGCTAATGTTTTAGAACTACATTACTTACAACTTTTCCCATATCAGACATACTATATCTCGGATATTATTTCATCATAACAAGGGAAACAGTCACTGTATGTCCACTTTCATCAAGTCAATAACAGGCTTTCTGAAAAACGGCTCTTAAGACAAAATCAGCATCAGTTCCAGAGAACTCAAACTAAAGGCAGATACTGTACATGCATACTGCAAACATATCAATTGTTACTGTAAATGCATTCACATCCTATTGGAAGTAGGTTTGTATCATGCATTGCTTTCACATCAGTGATGCCCCACTGGAACACAATTTGTTGAAGGCAGGGATACACAACAAAATAACATAGAAGTGTGATGTTCAGCACTAAGATGCTATAGGCTTATCTGTTTATGGCAGGTCAGTAGTGTAACTTTTAACTTATTTCCCAACAGTGATCCTCTGACTTTGTTGTCTAAATCAAAGGTTGCACAACTAAATAGCCTAGTCTAATACTAATGTAAACTATCCTATTAAGCCTACATTTCTATGTTTACAATGTAAACATTTGATTTAGTTATAGACAGTTATGAACCACGAATTGTATATTTGAAGCAACAATGGTGACACATCAATTGAGAGGTGATAGGTAGCTGTAGGTGTGTGGAAAGACCATGCAACTGCCATGTGTGTTTGGTTTTGAGATCTTGACAGTTTTAATATACTCAAAATGTTGTTTGCAAATAGCTGTTGGGACAGTTGTTCAGTCATGCCAGCATGGGAAGTTATACAAGTAGATAAGAGGAAAAACACCCGTTATACTGAATTTCATGTGTGAATTCATTGGAAGAACATTATGCGCAGCACTATGCCGTGTTATCAAATAAACAATCAAAGCAAATGCCAAAGCACTTTTTGGTTTGCGAGTGTGTCACACAGTGGACAACAACTTTCACTTCCAACCATAAAGTTTATCAAAGAATATCAGACATAAAACGTGCATGGGCTATGAACCTTGGACACAATAATTATTTGCTCCATAGTCAGAGTTGTTTTCAGAAAAAATGCAGAACTGTAGATTATACAAATAATTTTCATAAAACAATTACTATGTAAGCTTAATGTAACTTTTTCTTGCTGTACACTAGCATAACAGGTTGGAAAACTTGTAACAACTTCAACAAGAACTCTGACGTAGCCTACCATGCAGAATCTCCAGAAATGTCAAAGTAAACTTTGTTGGAAGTTATAGCTTGCCTTGCAGTGGTTCGAATAGATGCGAAATGTATCCTTTCCTTTCCTTGGAAAAACATAAAAACACAACCGCGTCCTTGGAAGTT
This sequence comes from Thymallus thymallus, assembly GCA_023634145.1. Classification (NCBI taxonomy): domain Eukaryota; kingdom Metazoa; phylum Chordata; class Actinopteri; order Salmoniformes; family Salmonidae; genus Thymallus; species Thymallus thymallus. The sequence continues at coordinate 13,220,692 of CM042392.1, read as the reverse complement.
GTCGGGTTACAGAATTTGCCAAGAGTATGAATAGTGAGTCCAATACTATCGCTTAAAAGTTTTAAATAGGCTACCTATTGCCGTTTTCTCTAGCCACTTCATTTTGGGGGTGGGTCTTGTGGTAGGAGGAGGGCGCGAGTTAGACTAGCTACATCAATCAAGAGATTAATGATGTCATTGGAGAAGAGCATACAGTTGTGGCCGTGCTGTCATTCAAGTGAAAGTACAATTATGGTCCAAACAGATTGCACGTCATGGCATTAGACAAACACAATATAGGCTAATAGAACTATCTAATCATTAGATTATTGGTATTATGGGGATTTAAAAAATGAAGTTATGGGGATGTCAGGGCAAGTAAAAAATATTACATTAATTATTAATATATATTTTAATGTTTTTATTTGATTTTATTTATTTCACCTTTATTTAACTAGGCAAGTCAGTTAAGAACAAATTATTATTTACAATGACGGCCTACCCCGGCCAAACCCTCCCCTGGGCCAATTGTGCGCCGCCCTATATGAAAAGGCAATGTTTCCAATGTTTGGTACTATTTAAGCAGCATTTTGAAATGTTGTTGATGTTTTTTTAGTTGAGAAAACCATGACCAACCAAGTTGGAGCTATGGCGTTATGTTGATGCCACATCTCACACAAGAGAAGACATGATTCGTGCACACAGACGTCAAATTGTGTGAAACCAAATTATGTATGAGCGTGAATGTTGTAATTTATTCGATTACACTTTACGTTGCAGACTTGTATCCTCTATATCGTGAGAGGAAAACAATATGTGCATGTCTGTAGGCATTCACCTGAACAAGCACAACATGTTTAAACGCATGCACAAATAAGAAAGTATACACACTCGGACACGCGAATTTCCAACTCTCCTTGTGCACACGCACGGAACTGTTTCTCCTTGCGCTCAACTACTTGTCCACACCCCGTTCAGCCAATCAGGGAACCATTGTATTTGGAAAAAAAAACATTGGCTGGAGTAGTGGAGCCCTGATCAAGGGAAAGCATCAGACTGGACATCAGAAATCTAAACTGTCTAAAGATGTGCCAGTAGCGTTCTCTCTCTCTCAGAGAGTTATCATCTGGAATGTGTCATCTGGCATGTGTGTGTGTGTGTGTAGTTAGCGGTGCGTGCTTGTAGCGTTTCAATCAGACGTCACTTGGTCTGAGACCTAGTTGTTTGCCATGCACTGCAAAGGCTGCTGCTTTTGTAGCGCGATATGTAACGATGCTTCGTGGGAGGCTGTGTTCAGTGTTCCTGGTTCAAACTCAAATTGGGGCCGGAGAAGGACTGAAGCAAGTCTGTCACATGTGCTTGTATATTTTGGGGTTTATTAACCTTGTGGGGACCAGAAGTCCTCACAAGGATAGTAAAACAATGGACATTTTGATAATTTGGGACATTTCGCCGGTCCCCACAAGGCAAAATGCTATTTTAGACTTAGGGATTAGGTTTAGGTTTACAATTAGGGTGAGGGTTAGAATTAGGGTTAGGGGTTAGGTTTAAGGAAAATAGGATTTTGAATGGGAATCAATTGTTTGGTCCCCACAAGGATAGTAAAACAAACGTGTGCGTCTGTGTTAGGGAAGATATTGATATTATTACCTGCATATATGTACCTAACTCGACAACTCGTCTCAGCTTGTATCTCTGAACAAACATATCTGTTTTGCTTTGCTGTGATATCATCTCTCCACAGAGAGGGGAATGATATAGGGAAGGGTACAACACTTAATGTCAAAATGCGGATTTGCCACTAATTAGCCGGAACCTGTGACAGGAAGGGAGGAAACTTTGTTATGGAACATCTTGATGCCTTCACAACAACACTGATGTGCCACTTCTGAGAGTTGACAAGCTCATGCTCAAAGGGCTAAAACCATTTTAAACATCATACATATGTATGATGAAGGTGAAAGGCCTGCATGTGTTTTATGTTTATTTGCGTTCAATGTTTGGGTTTCGGGTAGGTCGAATTCTCAGACAAGGAGAAAAAATAAGTGTGAATAAGAAAATAAAAATAACATGATAACTTCTAATTTCAGTGAAGTAATAGTACTATAGTTAGTATATTAGGCTATACTATAATTAGTAGCCTACTTGTCAGGTCAGTGAAAAGAAAACAAAAAAGTAACATTGAGAATTGGCTAAGAAGTAAAGAGGAGCTGGTGAACATTGTATGAAAAATGAATTCTTCACATTTTAATATAAACCAGAAGAGTCAGGAACAAATTACATTTGACAAAACCGTTGCAGATGCCAAGGTCATAGCTTTAAACCACACTCTCTTTTATCATGATCCAGTCAAGTGATGTGCCTTTGGCATATTTGGCTCTGCTCTGTCAACTTGTTGTTCATTTACTAAGCACAGGAACCATTTCTCAACATATAAGCAATGATCTCTGTGGAATGTGGGGTATAACCCCTGACCTCTGTCTCACATAGAATGATAATGCTTTTTACCTGAGGTATGAATGAGCGAACATGCAAAGTCATCAAAAGATGCCCATTGGACAATAGCTCACCGTTTGAATAGAGAGTGAAAAAGTAAAGGACTAGCCAACAGAATTGAACACCATGATCATCTTGTGCAGAGAAAGAAAAGCCTGATATAATGACAGACTATTGATTGTTGATATATATATACATAATATTTTTATCAAACAATTCATGGAAAATAACAGCATATTAAATGCATGGTCATGACGTCTTCATGATAAGCTATTTTGGAGAATTAGTTGGTCCTAGCATGTCAGAATTATTTGGAACACATAACACTGCCCTCCTGTGGCTGTTTGGAAATAGCACTCATCATGATTCCTATAAAGATGCAGGCCAACATTTTTCTTCTTCCTCATCCTTCTATTGTCAGCGCTGTATTGTCAGACAAATGCTAATGTGTTTTGTGGTTAATCATATTTTCAAGTTTGAAGAAGTATTGTTTATGTTTAAAAGAAACACTTACAAAGCAACTCTGCTGAATGTTCATTCATTATATTTTCGATTTCCTATGGCTGTGTTTACACAGGCAGGCCAATTCTGATATTTTTTTCCACTAATTGGTATTGATATTTTCACATCAGATCTTCTTCAGAGCTGACCTTATTGGTCAAAAGACCAATTAGTGAAAAAAATTGGGCTGCCTGTATAAACGCAGCCTAAGAAACGCCATCTGTATGTTGAGCGCAGTTACTGACGCATCCACATAGAATTTGTTTCCAGAAATATATATTTGGTTGGGTGAAGTTCCCATTTATTGCACAATACATTTTTTACTTCCAATACAAAATTAGACCTTACAAACGTGATGAGGTGCATTCCTTAAGCGTTCTAGTGAGAGGGTATGAACCGTGCTCTCTCCTCTCACCTGTGCAACACTTCCTGGTCACCTGTGTAGCAGAGTTGGGATCAATTACATTTCAATACCAGTCAATTCAGAAAGTTGTTGAAAAGCATTGAAGAGAATTGGAATTTCAGTATACTTCCTGAATTGACTGGAATTGAAACAGAATTAACCCCAGCCCTGCTACACAACACATTAAATGAGCACATAACCATAAAAGGGCTCCTACAACATTGAATGGATGGATATGAAATATACATTTTACAAGACAACCCTATTGAGTTATGTCTTAGTAGCCATACATTTTCTTCCATTCCCCTATACACACCATAACATTGCAAATTGCAATACAGAGGCAGTGGATCAAGTGTGCAAATGAGAGAGATTAGCTGGAGGACCACAGAACACAGACAGTAGGGCCTACAGTAAATTGTCAATGTGCATGTTAATCAAATGCATTTTTATTAGATTATGGTCAGTAAAATGTTTTGCATATTTCTCAAATCCTGCTACATTGTTCTCATTTATCTATGGTTGTTCTTGCAGTAGTAACTAGTTAACACAGCCACAAACTCAAGTCCGTCTCTCCCCAGTTGCGCTGCTTGGTCTCACGTTGGTGGGTCGTTCTGTCACGAGCGGGTGGAAGGAGAGACCAAGGCGCAGCGCAGGTATAGCAGTTCGACATTGTTTTATTATACTATGTAATAAAATAGAATAAACGACTATGTATAAACAAAACGAATGACGAACTAAAGAACACAAAACAACCACTATAGACAAACGTCACGTTCACAAAACACACAAATGAACGGACGTAAAAAAAACCACACTTATTTTCACCGTGACTGCGAAATACATCGACAACGACCCACACAAGAGTGAAAGACAGACAAACATATAGATGATCCCTAATTAGAGACAATGCAGTGCAGCTGCCTCTAATTAGGGATCCAACCCAAAACCCACACAGAATTAGAAAAGAAAGACACTGTCAGACTCTGACCATAGCTACATAGAGAAGCAAATAGGCTTCTTGACAATATTAAAAAATCTGAGTGTCTCGCTTCTTGACAATATTAAAAAAACTGAGTGTCTCGCTCCTCTTGACTGTTGGTTAACGAAGCTAATGTTAGCACTCAACAGAAAGTCTGGTATGGTTAAAGCATCAGCTCGTAACGCTGTAGTGTCCAGTTACGTTATATTATCTAGTTAACAATCGTAACTTAGTTAATAACTAGCAAAATTTTTAATCCAGCAAACAAATGCGGTCACCGTCTGTGCATTAGTAAGTCTGCTATTAAATGACTAAAATGTAAATGTATTACCTTTCACGTCGTGCACATAACCCTCGATCCAGTTGCTGTAGCCTTTCAGCAAAACAGCCCGGGGAATCTTACAATCATTATTTGCCCACGTTTCAACCTCTTCCAGTGTTAAGTTAGGAAGAGAAGACAGGTTTGTTGTCCACACCCGCACTGCCATGAGAAACTGTTACCTGTTTATGCCGGTTAACGCCAGATCTGTCACTGTTGGGGAACGTCAGGTTTGGAGTGTACCCTCCAGCCTTGTTTTGGTTTTCAACATGGCCGCGAGGTGAATAAGGTGAATTGACTGGATACGATGGAAACAGGTTCCTAGCGGACTGACAACAACATGGCTGCTTATTACAAAAGAGGGAGAGGGAGAGATACACTTATGCACTTAACGTTGGTACATTTTGAAACTACTCTCACTTATAGTTCTCCTGTGCTTTGCACACGAACCGCCGCCTGCTTGGAGTAAGAAATCATGAATGTATTTACGTGAGGTTCCGCCATGTAGCTCTCTCGGAACCGGGCCGCCCGCACTTAAATTCACTTTCAAAGATACTTTACTTAGGACAGCTAATCAGCCGTACCAGTGATTGTCCAGGAGGGAAGTTTTCTTCTCCACCTCGCGATGCAATTCAGAGTTCAAACCACTTTAGATGTGAGCTGCAGCTCTAGATCTCTCTGGTCTGAATGTTCATTTCTTTACCAATCTTTTATGTACTCTCGTCGAAAGGGACAGTTCCGTCAGGCTGACACACTCTCTGACCTCACTTGGGGCGTGGCTACTTACTGTGCAAAGTTTATAGAAAACAAATTATCGTTCTATGTTAGAAATATTGTTCCAGTATTCTCTTTAGAACGTGTTAGAGTTTCAGCTGGAAAGGTCTGTGGAAACAAAGGCACATTCTTCTTGTGAACATTGGAGAGGGGGACCTGAATCTCCTGTTTGATTTAAAACAGGGTGTGAGGTGTCAACCCCCCACCAGTTCCCTCCTCCCCCTCTCTGCGGGTGAGCGGGGGTCTGGTTGAAGTTATTCATTGCAAACCTGATCTGAACGATTTGGATCCTCACATGACAGTCATGACAGTTGACAATATTATGTTTCGATTTTGTAATTCAGTAAAAAAAAATAATGCTGTCCTGCTTTACCAACTAGCTACACTCTAAAAAGAAAAGGTTCCTGGAGTATAATAAAGGGGTTCTTCAAATTGAAACTGTGGTGGGACCCCTATATGTTCTTCAAATAAACATCCTCAAAGAACCTTTTGAATAACCCCCCCCTTATTATTATCAATGATATGCATAGCAATAACATAGCAATAACACAATATTTTAGTTGTCAGTGTTTAATGTAACTTTAGTTGCAAAGCAGAATAAGAAAATCTAAATATAAGGTAAACTCCCAGCGGAGCCCTAGGTCCAATGGATATATCCTCTGGAGTGTTGATGTTAATGTGTTGATGTTCTCCGTATCTATAGCCAGAATGATTTTCCAGAGCATGGTGATCGAACAGGTTTCCTGTTATATTCAGGTGTAGGGAGGGTGAAGTCTGTGAATCCAAAAATGTTTAATTATACAGATGTTTAACAAAACATGCACATGACAGTATTCATACCTTGGTTTTTGTGGTAAATGTGAAATGTGAAATGTAATATTATATATATATATTTATTTATATATAATGGTTTCATACACATACCCTGTCCATAATGTAGAGGATAGATGGTACATGTGATCTGCATAAAATACCAATACTAATTGACATGCCTTTGAATGCCTCATTGTCTGTATACCTGCAGACAAAAGTGAGCTGTTCAGTAATCTGCACCCAATACAACTAGCCTTTAACATATTCTTATATCATACATATTCTTACCTCTTTGATGATTGATATCCATTGAATTGTGTCCATTTACTGTTTTAGAAAGATTCACACAAATATGAAAAGATAGATGGTATCATCATAAAACAATCAATTTAGATTATATAAGGGACAAACTTATACATTGTTCAATTAAGTGCCTGCACCTGCTGTCCTTTCAAATTGAAAATCAAATGTTTCAATTGCAAGAACCCCCACCAACTAAGGAGGTTCCTCGATTAACCCTACCTCCTATGGGCTTCTTAGAAGAACCGTCTGGGGGCAATTTTCCGTGCCAAGAACCCTAAGGTTCTTCAAAGAACTTTGAAGTAGGACAGCATGGAGAAGCTAAACTGAGACAGTGTTATAGGATTTTCCAATAGTGGAAAGAGATCCAGTTTACATTAGGGACCAGGACCCCCTGCAGTTAGGTTAGGCAGAGCTCTGGTTCTTGTAGTACTATGTCCTGTTCATTTTTCTTCTAGTACTGTTATTAGTACTGTTATTAATAATGTTATTTGAGTTAATTCACATATTAGCCCAACAAATTATACATTTATGAAATCCTCAGATGTTTCCTAATCACACAAAATGGAATTGTCATTGGGGTAAGATTAGGACTATAATAATTGTTTCTCAGTTTATCTAACCTGCTGTCCCAGTATACCAAATTCAAACAGAAAATATGGTTTTGACTGAGTGTACACAAATGTGTGTGTCATGCACCACCAACTAACCCTACACTTATATCCCACTATTTCATACAAATAAAAACCACCACCCCATTCCACTACTTTGACCCTAAGGGATCCTACACCAGGGCCGACGGCCTGGGAGGACGGGACTCTTTCGTTTAGCACACCTTGTGCGGTAGAGTTGATAACTATGGCAATGAATGTGAAGAAGCCAACCTTACTGAAGCACAAATTGGCATCACCCTGTGTAACGAATGCCCCACGCAGAGCTGCGGTCCCTCCTCCTCTCCAGTGCTCATCCTCGCCGGCGTTCTAACCGGCAATCGTGGGAAGATGGTAGCAACACCCTGATGATCCACACCTGTTCCACATTGGTAATCAGGGTCACTATTTAGCACTGTCTGTTTTGGTTCACCCTTCGCAGGTTATTGTTATTAAATCTTTCATTTTCGCTATAACTTTTGGCTCTTTCGCCTCCTCTCTCACTTTCACACCTCACAATATCACAGAATAACCCGCCCAACCCGAGGCACCTTTTTTATTTTTTCACCAGATTGTCTTTGCCTGCACCTTTTTGATTTTTCTCTTTCTTTTTCACTTAATTTCCCTAGGTCTCCATGGACTGGCGCGGAGAGGGAGCTGGGCTACCCGTTCGGGCACCTGAGCTAGAGGAGAGACACCGAGCCATGGAGGAACAGGTCGCTGGGTTGGTGACCGCACTCGGGGATATGATGTCCCTCATGTCAGCACGATGCGCCGCGCGCATCTTCCCCTTCCCCGATCTGAGCCGGAACATGAGCAGATGGAGTTGGGGATAACGAGACTCTCCGCAGAGGAGAGAGAACGGCGGAGTCATCAGGGGCTATGCCTGTACTGCGGTGAGAGAGGGCACGTCAGGAGGATGTGTCCCTCTGCCCAGGCTGGACGCCGGAAAGGGGTATTTGGCCAGGAGGCGCAGGTGGGCACAGTAGGTGTCGTGCGTGCGGAGAGCTTTCTGTTGCTCAGTTGTGCTTTCTGGTAACTTCTCCAATCATATGTCCACAGCCGATTGACTCCGGAGCTGAGGGGAGTTTCATTGACCGGACCTTGGTTGACGCTTTCCGACTGCCGCTGTGCCGTTTGAGGTCCTCTATGCCCATTCACGCTCTGGATGGTCGGCCGGTGGGGTCTGCCTCCATTACTCACGTGACTTGTCCTGTCACCCTCACCATTCACGGCTGCCATCGAGAGAGACTGGAACTGATGGTGATCTCTTCCTCCATACATCTGGTCATCTTGGGACTTCCTTGGCTCCAGCAGCACGACCCCAACATAGGCTGGAGTGCACGAAGGATCGTGGGATGGTCGGATAAATGTCGGAGGACCTGTTTGACACCAACGGTAGGGGCTACATCTGTAGAGAGCCCTGAGATCACCCTCACGGTGAGCATTCCGCCTGAATACGAAGATCTGAGCGGGGTGTTTTCCAGAGAAAAGGCCAAGTGTCTCCCTCCACACCGTGCTTGGGACTGTGCCATTGACCTAGTACCAGGTGGCACACCCCCCCCGGAGACTAATCTATCCGCTCTCTATGGCGAAACGGAGACTATGGAGACATATATCCGAGAGATGCTGGAGCAGGGGCATATTCGCCATTCCACCTCCCCTGCTTCAGCCAGTTTCTTCTTTGTGGCGAAGAGGGACGGGGGTTTAAGGCCGTGCATTGATTATCGAGGACTGAATGAGGTAACCACAAAGTTCCGATATCCAATGCCCCTCGTTCCTGCGGCCATAGAGCAGCTAAGGGGGGCGCATTTCTTCACCAAGCTAGACCTCCAGAGCGCATACAACCTTGTGCGGATCCGGGAAGGAAACGAGTGGAAGACCGCATTTAGCACGGCGTCGGGTCACTATGAATACCTAGTGATGCCATACAGACTAGCCAATGCCCCAGCGGTATTCCAGTCGTTTCTGAATTAGGTATTTCGGGATATGTCGGGGAGGTATGTGGTGGTGTATATTGACGACATTCTGGTCTACTCCCCGACATTCCCAGAACACGTGACTCACATTCGTGCTGTCCTCCAACGTTTGTTACAGAATAATCTGTATGTATAGGAGGAAAAATGCGCCTTCCACCAAACGGCCGTTTCCTTCGCGGGTTACCGTATTGCTCTGGAGGGGGTGAAAATGGAGGAGTTGAAGGTGGAGGCGGTCAGGTCATGGCCAGTCCCGAAGACCATCAAGGCACTACAGAGCTTCCTGGGATTTGCCAACTTTTACCGCCGGTTCATCAAAGGTTTTAGCTCCATCACTGCGCCACTCAAGTCATTGTTGAAAGGACACCCTCAACGCCTCAACTGGACCTCTGGTGCCGAGTAGGCATTTCTCGACCTGAAGGGCCGGATCACTACATCGCCGTTATTACGTCACCCGGACCCTCTCAAGACCTTCGCGGTCGAGGTCGACGCATCATAGGTCGGGGTGGTCCTCTCCCAGTTACAGGGGAACCCGCCACTGCTGTACCCCTGTGCCTATTACTCTAAGAAGCTGAGTGATGAGGAGAGAACTACGACATGGGTGACCGAGTACTACTGGCGGTAAAGTTGGCATTGGAGGAGTGGAGACATTGGCTGGAGGGTGCTCATGAGCCGTTCACTGTCCTGACGGATCATCGAAACCTGGAGTACGTCAGGGCAGCTCGGCGTCTTAACCCCCGTCAGGCCCGCTGGACCTTGTTTTTTGAGTGCTTCCGGTTCACCCTGACCTACCGTCCATGAACGAAGAATGGCAGGGCGGACGCACTCTCCCGCATCCACGACCGGGGGGTTGAATTGAGGAGGGACATTCCCATATTACCTCCAATATCAGCCGGACCCTGGAGGCGCTCCGGGACAAATATTGGTGGCCAGGCATGGGGAGGACTGTGCGGCTGATATGTACTGTCCTGTGTTGTGTGCGCACAGTCTAAGGCGCCGAGAATGGCTCCTACGGGCAAGCTCAATCCCCTACCAGTACCTCAGCGGCCTTGGTCTCACATTGCGGTGGATTTCGTCACGGATCTACCGCCAGCAGAGGGGAAAACAACCATCGCCGTAGTAGTGGACAGATTCTCAAAGATGGTGCGGTTCCTGCCACTACCCGGCCTCCCCTCTGCTCTCCAGTTCGCTGAGGTGCTGTTTCAGCAGGTCTTCAGACTGTATCAGACGGTACCACCCTCAGGCTAATGGGCAGGCGGAGCACACAAACCAAGAACTTGGGAGGTTCCTCCGGGCATATTGTATGGAACAGCCAGAAGAGTGGACCCATTTCCTCCCCTGGGCGGAGTACGCTCAGAATTCCCTGTGCCATTCCTCCACCGGGCTAACCCCTTTCCAGGTGGTACTGGGTTTCCAGCCAGGAGTGGTTTGGGAAGGCTGAGGGGGTCTGGTCCGCAGTCAACGTCCGCCTGCGGGAAGCAGTACAACGACAAAAGACGCAGGCGGTGGAGCGAGGCTCCAGTATTCCACTCGGGGGATAAGGTCTGGCTGTCCACAAGGAACATCCAGCTCCGCTTGCCCTGCCATAAGCTTGAGCCCCGGTATGTGGGACCGTTCGCGGTCCCCCGGAGAGTGAATGAGGTCACCTATAGGTTGAGATTGACACCACCTTACACTAACCTATCTCCCTCTTTCCATGTCTCTCTCCTCAGGCCGGTGGTTCCTGGTCCACTAGGGGGTCCGGTAGGTGATCCACACCTGTTCCACATTGGTCATCAGGATCACTATTTAGCACTGTCTGTTTTGGTTCACCCCTCGCGGGTTATTGTTTTTTTCATTGTGTATTGCTGCTATTATTAAATCTTTCATTTTCCCTATACCTTTTGACTCTTTCGCCTCCTCTCTCACTTTCACACCTCGCAATATCACACCCTGTGTTTGCCTAGGCCTACTACTCACCCTTGAGCCATCATGCTCAGCATATGACAACTTCTGTTCTACTCTGAGCCTGGCAATCTCAACCTGTCTCTCTTGCAACCGGACACTTCTGATCCCCAGAAGCACTTATCATACCTCGGAATCTCCCTCCTACACACTGCTTCAACATGACCATAAACTTGACATCTGAAACACCTTAGTGGGTTCTGCACAAAAGCTCTCATTGGGTAACTAGCTGACAAATCATATCATGCCTTTATCAGGTAAAGCTTCAAAACTCAAAAGGACAGTCAATGTCTTCTCAGTTTCACCAAACAGCGGGCTTCATCACATTATTTCATCTGTAGCCTAATAAACTGCATGGTTTCACAAGTCATATTGTTACTGTAACAATGTTTGGCATATAATGAATGACAAGTTGGAATGATAGCACAAACAGACTGCCACTGGCTGGTTTACCATATCCCTCCCACCATGACAGAAAAGTATAAGAAAAGTTTGAAACCTAAATCATCAACTCTTTGACTGTAGTGTAAAGTACTTAAGTAAAAAAAAACTTTGAAGTACTACTTAAGTAGTGTTGGGGCGTATCTGTACTTGACTTTACTATTTATATTTTTTCCAACTTTTATTTCACTACATTAGTGAAGTAAATAATGTACTTTTACTCCATACTTTTCCCCTGACACCCAAAAGTACTTGTTACATTTTGACAGGACAATAGTCCAATTCACACACAGAGAACATCCCTGGTCATCCCTACTGCCTACAGCCTCTGCTGGTTAGCAGATGTTAATACGAGTGTAGCGAAATGCGGAGTTAGAAGCACAAGCATTTCACTACACTCGCAATAACATCCGCTAACCATGTGTATGTGACCAATACATTTTGATTTGATCTGGTGGACTCACTAAACACAAATACTTTTGTTTGTAAATTATGTCAGTGTTGGTCTGTTAAAAACAAGAAAAAAAAGGAATTTGAAAGGGCTTATGCTTTTACTTTAACATTTGATACTTAAGTACATTTGAGCAATTCCATTTACTTGTAATACTTACGTATATTTAAAACCAAATACTTTTACAGAAGTAGTATTTTACTGGGTGACTTTCACTCGAGTCATTTTCTATTAAGGTATCTTTACTTTTACTCAAGTTTGAAAATGTAGTACTTTTCCCACCACTGCTCATTGACAGCACCTTACCACTGAGCTCAAATCAATGATGTACAATCGGGTGTTCTGTATCAGCTGAGCCAACAACACTGCTACACATGACGTCAGGTAAGCCCCAATTGCTGAGCCAATCGCAGAGCCAAATGGTACACATGCGTATTTTGACGGAATTCCCTAAAGCCACTCGAAAGCTTTTCCAACATATTTCTCAGCTGAACAACACTGTTTGGTTGAACGCTTTCTTTAGGACAGGCACCATATCGATGAAACAGCTATTTGAAACGCATTTTTGTATCATGTTCGAAATAAATGTATTGTTTAGCGGACATTTCCTACTCACAAATCAACGGAAGGTTTTAGAATGGTCATGTGATGTGGATTGACCAGTTGCATTGCATTTTGAAAAATACCCTGCTTATCCGTGTTTTTTTTTTTTTTTTTTTACGAATGCCTCCTCCGTAACTGTTAAACTATCTAGGTTACTACATCGAAAAAAAGGACGCGAATGTCCGTGAGCTCAAGGTGAACCGATGTTTGATATTATTGGATATTTGTGTTTCAGTAAAACTAAAGCCTGTCCCACGCTAGAGAATAAATGAAGAACTGAATGTAGCACGTGAACTGGTTTGACCAATCACCAAGTGTATAAATATGAGGCGGTTGCCCATAGAGACGTTCGGCATTGAAGACTCGTTTTTCAACGTATTAATATTGTTCAAACATTGTATTGTGTTTTTTATTCGTTAAGAAGCTAAAAAAAAATTAGCACCGTTTATATCCACCGCATCATCTGCGACAGTCTCGTTGGTCATCCTTCCAGCAGAACACGGTCGGCAAAGAGCGTCTGTCTCAGTTCCGCAGTAAAAACAATCTTGTGTGCCAGAGACTGAAAGGTAAATGTGTAAAGAGGTCAGGGATCGATATCCAACATTTAATCACCTGGTTACTTTATTATATCTCATAACGTTGAAACGGAAGGCTTGTGTGGGGGGGGGCTGTTTCGTTTGAGAGGTTGACCTACTTTTTGCGTGGGCCGCTTTAGACATATTTTCCTGTCACCATTTTGTTATGTCAAACTAGGTAGCTAACGTAATAACTAAGATTCGCTTGTCGCATTCAGTGCAAAATTCTTAACCTTGTTTAGCATTCAAGCATTAATGGTAGCGACCTAATGTAGAATTTGATATTTGTTGGCTGGGAAAAGCTTTCGTGTTTTGGTACGAATTCCCGCGTCAACTGTATTGTTAATCTAGGCTAACGTTCTAAAGTTCACGCGCTACTAACCACATTTCGGTCGACCACGTTGAATCCATAATTCAAGTGTAGAGTTGAACAAGGATGGGCACGAACTATAGAACTAACGATTGTTAATTACTAGTTACTAACTTTAACTAGTCTGGTCATCATTATTGTAGCTGACTTGTTACTAGCTATATTTGTATTAAATGATACTACCCCCCCTCTAGACTGATGGCTAACGAGCCCAACTAACTAGTTACTCATGTAAACCAGTAGAGGGAAGGCAATCGGCAGTCAGTAATTGCAAAGTTCCGCATTGTTTCTCGCTGCCTGACCCTTGGGACGTCCATACCCTAACCCCTATAAACCCATAATCAGAATGGCCTTCATTCGCCAAGTACATTTACACATACTCTGAATTCTACTTGGTGATTATGTTGCTGCTAGTGAGACATTTCAACTAAGAATACAGAACACATGCCTCATCGGGCGCAATATATTCTTTCCAACTATAACCCTGACCTTAACCATTGTACATTGCAACTTCAATGGGGTAGGGACGTCTCCAAAGTATCCCAGATTGCACGGACCGAGTAAACAACAGCTTGTAATAATAACACGCACCCCCACCAGCCATCACAAATCATGTAATACACCCATTCATGTGTAACGTTAGGTTCTAGTAAATAAAGCAGTTACATTTTTGATTATTTCATTCAGTCCTTGACTTTAACACCCCGAAAATGGGTATTAGCGTCGTGTGTGTGTATAAAAAGATACTACTAACTGCTTATATTACATAACGTTAATTGGAAACTAATTTGAGTCTTGTTAATGTTTATTTTGTATGTTGTCCAAATTATAGTTTCTCTGTAAAAATCCAATGTATTTATTGAAAATAAACTGCCTAGAAAGATCAATATAACTTGTAATGTAAATTATTTGATTGGGTATGGGCAAAAGTCAGATCTAAATGAATATGTACCTTTTTTTGAAGATTGCAATGTTCTTGATGTGGTAAGTAGGTGACAAAAGCATCCATTGGTCACCTAGTTTGAATTTCAAGGCTGTAAGTTACATTAAAGGTCCTCAGCCTAAAAGACTGGAAGTGAAACATTGTCTTTATGACTTATTTCCCAGAAAGATGCAGCATATAGTTGACCTTATTATGGACCAAGTAGTTTGTTAATATGTTATATAATTAATTTATTATGGTGAGTTTAGCTATTTTATGGAATAACAAGGGGCTAAGTTAAATCATCATAAAAAGATGTAGCCGTTGTCCTGGAATACAACGTTGATATTGTGAAGCGGAACCTTGAACTTAGTGACTATTTTCAACTTTTGGGACACTGCGAAGAGAGGAGGCCTAATGCTTTTTCATGAGTTGATACCTAGAAAGTTGCTTATCAAGTGAAAAAATGTTTGACTGAAATCATTAGATGTTTACAAGTTCATCAGTTGGCATGCTTTGTAGGGAATCAATTGATACAACCATACATTTCATGAAACTATTTTAGCTGTTTTAGTCGATGGTAGCGAGGAAAGCACAGCCCACAGAGGTGCTTTGCAGTGATTTGAGGGGAGAGAATTGGTCAAAGTATTAGCGGTTTTCTTTATCATGCCATGTTCTTCTGACAGATATGAGGTAAGCAATTCTGGAGGGTTAGGTGCCACATTGGACACCATAATTGTAATGTTGACTGTGACCAACAATGCACAGTTCCAGTAGGTGGCAGTAGAAACCAGCAGTTCTGGATAGCATAGGATTAATAATGCACTGCAGAAATCACACTGCCATTTCCTGGTTGCAAAAATTCTAATAGTTAGCCTAATTTAAGTTTGACAAAACAAGCAAGTTTAGTGTAGAGAATCGTTGTACTGTCTAAACCGCTGGTGTACTAACGTAAAATATAGAATTAATGCATATAGACCAGATTTACCGCTCCTTAGACTCCTCTATAACACATATTTCTATGTGCATTTGGTTGGATCGCTCAAAAGGTGACATTGCAGCTTTACATTGGTTGCTTTTTGTAGTCCTGTTTTGCTCTCAATTTTATTTACCAAAACCCTTGTCAATTTTACAATTTTTTGTCCCCTGTACAAAATCAAAACCAATCAATCTGCCTTTTTGGTACTGTCTATGGACACACTGTTGTATGATATGGCAGTGGTTCTCAAACCTTTCCTCAGGGATCCCTAGAGAATTTTGTTGTAGCTCTGAACTAGCCTGATTCACCTATTAGTTGAATCAGGTGTGCCAGCTCTGGAATATATCAAATGCATGGAACAGCTGAGGGTCTCAGAGGAGAGGTTTGAGAACCATTGGACTTTCAGAGCAAAAGCCTTTTTATGCTAATTAAACAGTCAGTTCAGCAACTTGCATGGCAGTGTGATCCTGCTCTGGGTGTTAATTTTATGTTTGTCACATAGTTGTGCAGTTATCTAGTGCTGGGGGAAAAAACGCATCCATGCCAAAAACCACCCCTCTCTTTCAGTGGTCTTGGAGGAATATGTGTGAGCTGAGCTACAGGAAACAAGTGCCGCTCTGAACTGCTACCTCGTGTCTACTGACCTTCGGACTGCACCACGATGACAGATGCCGCATGTCCCCCGATTTCCATGGTGGGAGGCATGAACCCTCCTCCCCCGGAGTTCAAGAACCCCAAGAAGCCTGGCCGCAACACAAACCAGTTGCAGTACCTGGAGAAGGTGGTGGTCAAGGCCCTGTGGAGACACAACTTCTCCTGGCCTTTCAGGATGCCTGTCGACACTGTCGGACTGCACATTCCAGTGAGTCTCACTTTTTGTTACTTGCATTGACTGATATGTGGGGGGGGGGGGTCCTACTAAACTAAGTTGAATGCACATCCATCACAACCTCTTATGAATGATTTTTCCTGTTGTTTCTCTATTTTAGGATTACTATACAATTATCAAGACTCCAATGGACTTTAGCACCATCAAGAAGCGTCTTCAGAATAATTATTACTGGAAAGCGATGGAATGCATACAAGACTTTAACAAAGTGTTCACCAACTGCTATGTATATAATCGGGTAAAGAAAAAAAATCTTTGCGATTTCGTAAATCTTATTGTATTAACTCGCCACACACATAGTGTATGCCTACTTTGTCTCCCATTCAATGACAGAATGCTCAACAATCGTTATAAAAAAAAATTCAGCTTGGAGATGACATAGTTCTGATGGCCCAAGCCTTGGAGAAGATCTTCCTACAGAGAGTGGCTGAGATGCCCCAGGAGGAGACTGAGATATCTGCCACCACAACCAAGACCCCATTGAAGGGTGGGAGGAAGTCCTCTGCTGGTAAACTACTCAGCGGCTTCATCTTACACATGCATTGTATGCGTCCCAAAAGGTTGGCACCCTATTCCATTTATAGTGCACTACTTTTAACCAGTGCCATAGAATGCATGAGGCACTATAAAGCCATTTGGGATGCAACCGTACTGTCTTTCATGTACTCCAATGACTACGTTCTGCCTTAATGTCCTCTGTGTAGGTGTGATAAAGCTGAGGCCCCAGTCACCTGTGTCTGAGGTGGTGTTCCAGCAGACGGTGACGGTCATCCCCCTTGAGGCCCACCACACCATCCCCCCTGCTGCCCAGCTCTCCTCTCAGATGGCAGCCAAAGTCAGTACATCTTCCCAATTACCTCATTATATGTACTTTATATATTTTATACAACTGGTGGTTCTAATGCTGATTGGCTCTAGCCGGTGTCTATTCCACAAGTTACCACTGGCTAAATCTATGACGTTAAAATGCCTATTTACTCTGTTCCATTTGACTGCACAATCCACTGTCTCATCAGCCCAGCCAGGCAATTTATAAATCTCCACTATAAAAATAATCTATACATTATCTCACATATCTTTTAGGCTAACATTTTGTTTTCAACAGCAGAGATTTAACCTCTATGCCACATAAACATCACTTTTGTAGTTGACAGAATACTTTGTTACATGTATATTGTGCAAACTGTTTAATCTGTATTTTGCAATTGCATTTCCACCCTTTTCAGAACCCCCCCCCCCGTTGTATTCATATCGTTTCAGATCAAGACTGGTGTGAAGAGAAAAGCAGACACCACCACACCGACAGCCTCTGCTCCGATCACCAGCTGCGAGTCGTCCCCCATTATCGACGGTTCGCTGTTCTCCAGGCGGGGCAGCGGTCGGCTCATCAAACCCCCCAGGAAAGACCTGCCTGACTACCACCAGCACCACCAGAGCAAGAATAGTAAACTCTCTGATCAGCTCCGCTTCTGTAACTGCATCCTAAAGGACGTGTTCACCAAGAGGCACGCAGCCTACACCTGGCCCTTCTACAAGCCGGTGGATACGGACGCCCTGGGTCTACACGACTACCACGACATCATCATGCAGCCCATGGACCTGGGCACCATACGGGTTAGATCGCCGTGTTACACTAAACTTGTGTTGAGCAAGAGAGGCTACTTAGTATCTGCCATGGTTACATTGGCCAATCTATATCTTGTCCCTCATTCTCTCTCACTATTATGAAGATGACCGTATTTGTGATGATACTGAAGACGTACGTGTTTTTTCACAGAACAAAATGGTTGAACGTGAATACATGGATGCCCAGGATTTTGCTGCTGATTTCAGACTCATGTTCTCCAACTGTTACAAATACAACCCACCTAGCCATGAGGTTGTTATTATGGCAAGAAAACTCCAGGTATGATTGCCCTTGTTTTCAACCCTAGAAGTTGTCTAAATGAATTGCAATGCAATAACGATAGTACAATATGCAGGGATGGGGGGGGGGGGGGGGTCTTTCTCATGGAGAATTCCGAGTGCGATGTTCAGAACTTGATGTCAGATGTGCTCCATCCAATGTCACGTGTGACAGCTGTGATCAGCCAGCTGCATGCCCTACCAGCCATTGCTCAAGCCTGCTTCTCTCTGTCCTCCCTTTCTGCGCATCTCCAGTTTAAAAAATGTATTAAGCCGTAATGGCGAGCTGGGGTGTGCAGACATACTACTCTGTATTGTGGTATCGCTTCATTAGTCAAATGTTGGTAATATGACACTACTCTGAAAATAAGCACATTTTCTTGCACTTCACACATTTTCCACGTTTTTCAGTGCACAAAAAATGTCACCAGTTTTGCATCCCTGAATATGAAGATGGATTGCTGGTGAGAATTTTTGTGCCACCTACCCACCAGGATGTGTTTGAGGAGCGCTGGCTGAAGCTTCCAGACGAGCCAGTGAGGAAGGTAGTTAGTCCAGGACACCAAGGTCACCACAAGGACAAGAGAGGGACAGGAGATGGGCCTGAGAGCTCCTCCAGCAGAGGCAGCAGTACCGGCGAGAGCTCCTCCAGCACAGGCAGCAGTACCGGCGAGAGCTCCTCCAGCACAGGCAGCAGTACCGGCGTGAGCTCCTCCAGCACAGGCAGCAGTACCGGCGAGAGCTCCTCTGAATCCGAGGAGGAGGAAGATGCCAGAGCTCTACGGTTGGCTAAAGTAGAGGAACAGGTATGTCGTCACCTTACCTGGCCGTGCTGACATCACTGTTCTGTTACCCTACTACTGTGTGTCTAGCTGATGCCCTTCTCTGCTCTTCTTCCTCTCAGTTGAAAGCGGTGCACGATCAGCTGCAGAGACTTACCCAGGAGCCCCTGTTCAAACCAAAGAAGAAAGCGAAATCAAAGGAGAGAAGAGAAAAGGAAACGCGTAGTAGATCGACGCATGAAGAAGACCTGGGGAAACCCAAAGTACAGAAGAAGTGCGTTAACAAGGGAACGCCTGCTATGTAAGTGACCAAGTCTTTGTTGGTGATACTTTTTTTTTTTTTTTAAATCTCCCTCCCCAGTGGAACCTCTTTTTTAAATGTATTTTTCAACCAATACAAAGTGTTATTTATTTTCGTGTTGCCAGTTGCCTCTGTAATTTAAATGAACTTTCATTGTCCTACCAAGAGTTCCTGAATGTCTTTTTACCCCTCTAAAGCCACGGCAAGCGGAGGAAGATGGCTCTCCCTGTGGTGCCCTATGAGTCTGAGGAGGACGAGGTGCCCATGTTGTACGGCGAGAAGAGGCAGCTGAGCCTGGACATCAACAAGCTGCCGGGGGACAAGCTGGGCAAGGTGGTGAACATCATCCAGGCCAGGGAGGCCTCGCTCAGAGATGCCAACCCTGAGGAGATAGAGATCGACTTTGAGACCCTCAAGCCATCCACACTCAGGGCCCTGGAAAGCTTTGTTATGACCTGCCTCAGGAAACGGCCCAGGAAACTCAACCGTGAGTAGTTGCAGCGCACACCTTCCTTCATTCCTTGCGGGTTGAGTATTGCACATGGGTCGCTGTACTGGAGACCAAGGACATTACTAGGCTCAAATCTCATCACTTTCCCTCTTCTTTCTTCCAGTGAATAAGCCGGTGAAAGCCAAAGGAGAGATGCAGACTGTGAAGAAGCAGGATGCAGAGAAACATCTCCAGAGTATTACTGATGAGCTGAGCTCACGGGCCAAGAATGAGAAGTTAACAAGTAAGTAAACACTGAAGCTGTGGTAGCAAGGACTAGTATGTCTGTGATTTGGGAGGGTCTGGGGGAAACGGGCTCTTCTGTTTTCTCTCTGCTGTCCAAAAGTGAATAACTCAATTGTGCAGTGCTTGCCTCAGTCTTTCTCTCTGCTGTCCTGCGCGTGACAGTTCCTCTCTGTTTCCCTCCAGGTAAGCCCCCTATGGCTCCTCCTGTCCCAGACTCGGCCCGGCCATCCCGTCTCAGTGAGAGCAGCAGCTCTTCCTCCTCCGGCTCTGACAGCTCCAGCAGCAGTAGTAGTGATTCTAGCACTTCCGATAGCATTGACTCTGAATCAGGTTAGCTGTTCTCCTCAGTGCTAAGCACTATTCCCCCCCTCTACACTTCCCCCACTCTGTACGCTAATGGAGTGAGCGAAAATGATACGGCTAAAAACCCACCTGGACTCTAGCCTCTGTAGCACAGTATAACTTTTTCACCTGTTGGCAAAACCTCAATACTTGAAGAATTATTGAAGTGTTATCGTTTCATGTTTTTGTATGTTCGTTCATTGGGTGTTTTATTTATTTATTTATTTGTGCACTCTGTCACAAACATCTATCTTTAGCTTATTACGGTGCTGTATTTATTTGTTTGTTATTGTTTATTGCAAACAAACAGTGCTTATTTTGAAATGAGGCCAGCCAGCCTTCTGTGCAAAATGTCATTTATCCAGCGGGCACCAGACTGCTGCTTCCGTCTAAATCTGAAGTAAATTTAAGAATGCGGATAAGTTCTTAAAAACAGCCATACAGGCCAGGTGCTATTTATAAGCCAAATACCTTATTTACACTCAGTATACATCTTCTATAAACATCTGATAGATAGGGTTAGAGAAGTACCAGACAGCATTACAATATTCTTCAACCCCCTCCATACTCTCTGAACCATTGCAGAGTGAAAGCTGGTCCTCACTTTAGATTACAGCACTCATCCCTTTTCACCAATTGATTGTACTCAGATTTTTGTCCATTTTTGTTTTGGGGTTTTTGCAAGATACACGTACATCAGATTGTATTTGAATTACTCAACAGATTGTAACGTTAATGGAGAGCTTGATTGAGTAGGATTTCTGCTACACTGCTGCATTTAGTAGCCAGTGCAATTGTTGTTTTTTCAGTTTGTACCTAACATGGGTAGAATGTAAGGTATGTGTCTTGTGTGTCTTGGTGGTCAACACCTAGTTTCAAATAAATACATTTTTGATAGACAATTTTACATTTTACGGTTAAGTGGTGGTGTTCATTGTATTAGCATCACATCTTCAAACGGTTAAATCCTACTAGACACATTAGCTTGCAACCACAACTTTAGCTTTTACTGAAAACTGGTGTATGAAAGAGTAGTGAATCCAGAGTAGATCAGTGGAATTGTTTTGGTATTGTTTTAAGGTAAGTAAAGATGGGTTTTTTTTTTCACTTTTTATTTTTTTCATTTATCCCTGTGGATAAATTGAATTACTATTGCGTATGTCTTTCAGTAAAGAAATCTAAGAAAAAGAAGTGCAAAGACAACCCACACAAGTTCAAGGCGAAGGTAAATATCTAACATAGCCCCTACTTCCTCAAACCCAGTGGTCTAGTTCACATTGGCTATACCTTAAATTTGGATGAATATACTTGGAACTACAGTGTGCTTTCATTTATACATTGTAAGTAATTTATTTTCCATCAAACAGAAGTCAAAAAAGAAGAAATCTGCTAAGAAAGACCCGTTGTCAGAGTCGTCTCTCCAGACCAGCCAGCCCCCGTCTGCCTTTTCCTCTCTAGCCCCAGCAGTAGTCACTAAAGGCCAGCCTCTTCTAGAGCTACTCATGTCACCCCCAGGTAGCAAACACTTGTTGCCTTCACATTCTGTGTTAGTGCGTTGGCTAGAAAGGAACTCAATGGACAACCATGGCAAGTTCTGTAAACAAATGGTTTTAAGTTGATAAGTCCTTAGTGTCAGCCCGAGCTATGGATATACAATTTCCCCTCTAAAACAGCTGGTTTTAAACCCATGGAAAGTCCAAGGCTGAACCGAGGCCCCCGTGGAAATGATATAAGGAGAAGATTGTATTGTTTGGATTAGAGACGAAAAACCTGGATTACCTGGTCATTTCTCTGGGCCGTGTTGCTTTCTGTCTCATGGAATGTGACGTTTAGTTGAGTTTAACCAGGAGGTTCGATTAGGGACAGACGCCTACAACCTTTACTCACCATTTTTCTTGAATCTCCCCTTCTCCTTCCCTCCACTATCAGCCTTACACAGCCACCTGCCTCCGCAACCTTCAAGACCAAGTGCCAAAGCAGCACCGCTAACTCGCAAAAACATGCAGCTCACTGAAAGTCAGCCCCAACAACAGCAGGACCCACTGGCCCCCTCTGAGAGCCCCACTATTCCCTCTCTCACTTCCTTCTGTGACCCCACTCTGACTCTGCCCACAGACACACTCAACACAACACCTACCGTCACACACAACGAACCTCCCTCCAGCCTGCTCTGTTCCCCCCAAACCCCTCCCTCTCCCCTAGCTCTCCTCCCCTCTCCTCGTTGTCAATCACTAGCCCAGACACAGGAGGTGAAAACTGAGCCAGTCTCTCTTGCGCCACCTGATGGGGCACAACAGGAAGGTAAGGGCTCTTCAGTCAGCTTAGCATGTCGCCTCCCCTGTGTGCTGCCTGCTTCTAAACCCATAGCTGCAAATGTCTGTGTGTCGTCTGTAGATGGTGCGTTTTTCAGATTGCTACGGAGTTCATACCATTCCACCATCGCTGTTTGTTTTTTATGCAAGTTTAGATGCCATCTCATCATCTCTCCATTGCTGTAGCCCTGGCTGTGTGTCGCCTGTAGATGTTGTTTTTGTCTCTCTGTTTGAAGTGTTCAAGATGCCATGTCACCATCGCTGTATCCCTGGCTGCATGTCTCATCCTGCTCATCGCCTGCCGGCTTACATCCACAGTGTTGGTGTCTGTCTGTGTGGAGAATAATGCCCTGCTTCGTTTTTCTCCTGGCCATCAGGTCTGTCTGCGTTGCTGTCCCCTCTGACCTCTCCTCCAGTTTTACTACAGGCTGCTGATGGCAGATATGAGGTATGCTATCCTCTTCCTGTTGATGGATGAATTGTGGTGCTAGATTTTAAACACTTTAAAACTAAATGTCTCCGTTCTTGGCATTTGTTAATATCGCAATAGGGTTGATTTGGTTTATTTTCTTTTAAGGAAATGTAATTAGAATCGATACAAGTCCAGAGTGTTGTTTTTGCTGTTGTAATTGAAATGTGTTTTTTATTGGCCAGCCAGTTCATTGTGTGAAATAGTATTGGCCTTAGCCCTGGGAGAGGGCGGTAATGGAGGTTTAATACTCTAAATCTCACTTTGTGGTAGCAGCCGTGCCCAGTGCTGTCGTCCCCTCTACAAGACCGCCCATTACAGCCTGTGAAGGATGACCGGAGGCCCTCCGAAGCACTGGGGGAGACCCACTCCAGCATTCTGCAGAAACAGCCTTGTAAGCAGAACTGTGTGTGGGTGTAGAAAGGTTTTTGTGTATGGAAATGTTTTAATTTGCAATGTATTTGCAGATATCTTTTTAATGGACTGAAGACATTTTCTCTACCTCCCCAGATCCCAGACACTCTGACGGTGTGTTTGATGGTGGCAACACCAGCCTCCCTCATCCGCCTAATAAACCCACTGCAGATGGGGAAAAACACCCGTGCCAAAAAGGTAAGCTAATGTAACTGAAACTATACACTAGCATCATTACTTGATATGTACTGTATACATGCCCATCGGAAGCGTTTGTATTTGTTTAAAAAAAAAAGTAACTTAATTCGTGAAACTATCCTGTGTAGGATTTTGTCCTGAAGAACGCAGACTCCTGGGCTAGTTTGGGGAAGATGGCTATTTCCACGCCCTCCACGGTGAAGTCTTCAAAGGAGAGCTTTGATAAGTTCCGCAGGGCAGCCATTGAGAAGGAGGAGCGAGGGAGAGCTCTCGTTCTGAAGAGGACGCAGATAAAGGCTTTGGGGAAGAGCAGGTACTTTTTCATCCAGTCACTCACATTTTCTTAATCTATTCTTTAGTCTTTTCATATCAGTTTTGTATCTTGTAGGTAATGCTGCTTCATCCAAACTCCTCCAATAATGAAGATCTCTATTAATATGTGAGTGGTACGTGATGAGCCAGCTAAAAGTGTGGTGATGTTTTCTTCTCAGCCTGACCATGCCAATATCGCTGGCAGTACCCATGCCACCTACAGCTGCAGAACCAGAGCCCCTGCCATGTAGAACTCCAACCGCAGAGCCAGCAGAGATCCCCCTTCCGACGGAGGCCATCGTGGAGCCTCAGCCTCCTAAAGCTCCAGAGCCCCTGAAAGAAGAGCCTCCAGCGGCTGCCTCAACCCCACCTCCGTCCCTCACTACCCAGGCCTCTGTAGACGGGGAGAGGGAGATGGCCCGCAGGAGAGAGCAGGAGCGACGCAGACGAGAGGCTGTACGTTCCGTTCCTTCACTTTTTTGTCTTCATTTGTTTTGTGCCAGTCATTCTGCTGTTCCTTGTTGTGGTTTCATCCAGACTGTAATAAAACGTCTTACCTTTTCTCCCTCAGATGTCTGGTGTCATTGACATGACAATTCAGAGTGACATCATGGCAACATTTGAGAAGAACCTGGACTAAACTTATATAGCAACAGACATGCAGCTTGTGACTGACGTCTGTCTTCTGTTGTTGTTGGACGTTAAATAAAAGAGCTTGGTGTTCTGGTGAACTACATCCTAGGCTCCTTCTCTCCCTCCAGACACTGGCTGTCTGAACCAACCACACTGCATCTAGATGACAGAAACGGGTCATTATGGTTGTGTCCCAAATGACACCCTGTCCCCTATATTGTGAACTACTTTTGGGCCCTATTGGCCCTGGTCAAACGTAATACACTAAAAAGGGAGGAGTGCAGTTTGGGATGTAGGCTATTATTATCTGTACCAGGAGAAGCTTGTACTGTAGCATGGCAACCTCACATGACATAACCCCAGTACTTTTTAGTATTGTCAACTGTAAGAAGTTACTGTAAGATGTAAAATATTGATATTGCGCAAAAATAATATATATGTGTGTGTGTATATATATACTGTTTATACACACTTTAGATGGACTTTGTAATGTACTTGTGATGGTTTGTTTGTAGTACTAGCTGCACTGAAGTGATGCTTAATTCTTAGAGAAAGACAACGGAGTACAACATTTGCAAAATTTAAGAGCCGTTTATAAAAAAACAAATATTGAACTTTTTCCACCAACACGTTGAGTCCTCTTTTCCTTTTCACCTAGGTTGCGTCACAAATGGCACCCTATTGCCTTTTATAGAGTTCTGACAAAGGCCCTTTGTGCTCTGATCAAAAGTAGTGCACTATATACGGAATAAGGTGCCATTTTGGGACAGTCTACTTGGTGAGTCCTCCCATGTACACCAGAGGAGGCTGGTGGGAGGAGCTATAGCAGGATGGACTCAATGTAATGGCTGGAATAAAATGGAACGGTGAACGTATGGAAACCACATGTTTGACTGTCCCATTGATTCCATTACAATGAGCCTGTCCTCCTATAGCTCCTCCCACCAACCTCCTCTGATGTTCACATCAACCTGTTTACATGCTTAATAACCTGACCTTTGTTTTTGCTACACTCCCAAATAGTAATACTATTATGTATATCATGAACTGTATAGTTTCTCTCCAGTTCTTTACTCGTTCATATGTCATTCATAGTCAATTCTGCACCTTTTTGTGGAAAAATATTCTGTGATGCTTTGAGCTATATACTATACATGTTATTTTTGACTTACTTTTTTATGCGTTTCTGTTCCCAAATATGTGTGGACATAAAATATTTGTTTCTGTAATAAATTATACTTAAGATTTTATTATAGAGGCTGGGGATGTCGGACTTTGCCAAAATGCTACACTTACCTTGTTTAAGTGCCATATATAGTGGTGTGCTTTAGCAAACTTTAGGCATTGTTGGTGCCTACGTTGTGTATTTTTTTTTCTAATAACATGTAGCACTTTATTCTGTATCTTGTGGTATGAGTGCATGTCATACCATAAAGAGAAATAACTAATACAATTTTGAGAATCACACTAAAAGCTAAATCATTAAATATGTTTAATTAAAGCACTTTGTTTTCTGTGTTTAGTGTTGTGATTTCATGGATGATCAGCCAGTCCTATCAAAGAGGACTCAATACTGGAAAACAGAGTGCACTCACTGCACTGTATGCAGATCCACACACTTGAATCTGTTCAGTGATGGAGATTTGACAAGACATGCAGAAATCACTACACACCAATTTAGGTTTTTGTTCTTAGAAATATACAGTGTACAAAACATTAAGTACACCTTCCTAATGTTGGTTTGCACAAACTGGTGTGCCTGGCACCTACTACCATACCCTGTTCAAAGGTACTTTGAGTTGAAGTCGGAAGTTTACATACATCATAGCCAAATATATTTAAACTCTGTTTTTCACAATTCCTGACATTTAATCCTAGTAAGCATTCCGTGTCTTAGGTCAGTTAGGATCACCGCTTTATTTTAAGAATGTGAAATGTCAGAATAGTAGTGATTTATTTAAGCTTTTATTTCTTTCATCACATTCCCAGTGGGTCAGAAGTTTACATACACTCAATTAGTATTTGGTAGTGTTGCCTTTAAATTTAACTTGGGTCAAACGTTTGGGGTAGCCTTCCACAAGTTTCCCACAATACATTGGGTGAATTTTGGCCCATTCCTCCTGACAGAACTGGTGTAACTGAGTCAGGTTTGTAGGCCTCCTTGCTCGCACACGCTTTTTCAGATCTTCCCAAAAATGTTCTATAGGATTAAGGTCAAGGCTTTGTGATGGCCACTCCAATACCATGACTTTGTTGTCCTTTAGCCATTTTGCCACAACTTTGGAAGTATGCTTGTGGTCATTGTCCATTTGGAAGACCCATTTGTAACCAAGTTTTAACTTCCTGACTGACGTCTTGATGTTGCTTCAATATATCCACATAATTTTCCTTCCTCATGATGCCATCTGTTTTGTGAAGTGCACCAGTCTCTCCTGCAGCAAAGCACCCCCACAACATGATGCTGCCACCCCGTGCGTCACAGTTGGGATGGTGTTCTTCGGCTTGCAAGCCTCCCCCTTTTTTCTCCAAACATAACGATGGTCATTATGGCCAAACAGTTCCATTTTTGTTTCATCAGACCAGAGGACATTTCTCCAAAAAGTACGATCTTTGTCCCCATGTGCAGTTGCAAACCGTAGTCAGGCTTTTTTATGGCAGTTTTGGAGCAATGGCTTCTTCCTTGCTGAGCAGCCTTTCAGGTTATGTCGATATAGGACTCGTTTTACTGTGGATATAGCTATTTTTGTATCTGTTTCCTCCAGCATCTTCACAATGTCCTTTGCTGTTGTTCTGGGATTGATTTGCACTTTTCACACCAAAGTACGTTCATCTCTAGGAGACAGAACGCGTCTTCTTCCTGAGCAGTATGACGGCTGCGTGTTCCCATGGTGTTTATACTTGCGTACTATTGTTTGTACAGATGAACGTGTTACCTTCAGGCGTTTGGAAATTGCTCCCAAGGATGAACCAGACTTGTGGAGGTCTACAATTTTTTTTCTGAGGTCTTGGCTGATTTCTTTTGATTTTTCCATGATGTTGTGCAAGGAGGCACTGAGTTTGAAGGTAGGCCATGAAATATATCCAGAGATACCCTCCAATTGACTCAAATGATGTCAATCAGAAGCTTCTAAAGCCATGACATAATTTTCCAAGCTGTTTAAAGGCACAGTCAACTTAGTGTATGTAAACTTCTGACCCACTGGAATTGTGATATTTTGAATTATAAGTTAAATAATCTGTCTGTAAACAATTGTTGGGGGAACTACTTGTGTCATGCACAAAGTAGAAGTTCTAACTGCCTTGCCAAAACTATAGTTTGTTAACATGAAATCTGTGGAGTGGTTGAAAAATGAGTTTGAATGACTTCAACCTAAGTGTATGTAAACGTCTGAATTCAACTGTAAATATGTTGTCTTGCCCATTCAGTTAAGAAAAAATTCTTTAAAAAAAACAAGGGATCATAGTTTTAACCTGGATTCACCTGGTCAGTCTGTCATGGAAAAAGAGCAGGTGCCCTTAATGATTTGTGTATATGTGTATTTTTTTTGTTTTACTCATGCACCCAAAAGCTGTTGTCCCCAAGTGCATGTCAGTATGCTGCAATAATAGCAACACACTCTCTGGTAGACTCAGTCCTGTACATTAACCTTTTTTCTTCCATATGCATA
This sequence comes from Thymallus thymallus, assembly GCA_023634145.1. Lineage (NCBI taxonomy): Eukaryota > Metazoa > Chordata > Actinopteri > Salmoniformes > Salmonidae > Thymallus > Thymallus thymallus. The sequence goes on along the minus strand of CM042392.1, from coordinate 13,192,253 downwards.
CCTCTCCTTTGGTTTGATCAGCCCAGGGCGACATACAAACTAGAACCGCCACTTGCAATGGATTACAGCCCTAGGAGTCAGAGATGATGGCAGGTTTTACTCTTGAGTCATGAATAACTAACTGACTTTCACCTTTAATCCCAGAGAATGAGGTGTTTCGATCAGTTAGAGTCAGAAACTCCATACAGCACATCTCTCCTATTTTGCAGTTTAAAGACATGAAAAGGTTTTGGAGTTGACGCGGGGTCTAATATTTTTCCCAGATTCATTTCTGGGAGTTTACAGATTTTGACAGAAGTGTTAATCAACCATCTCGAGCTAAACAACCTCTGCTGTCATTACACTCACGCGTGAATTCTGACGTGCTGCTCCAATCGTGAACGATTCATTTAGTCGGTTTAGAATAGAACAGGGATCCTCCCCTGTGCGAGTGGCGGACAGACAGTCATGCAGATACGTTGTTAGTAGGGCGACACCGGATAACGATGAACGATATTTCGAGATAATCGACCAATTAACAAAATAATAAATAGGTAGCTTGGTAGGTAACGTGATCGGTGGTGTTTTCCGCATTAATGTAAAGATGGCGAGAGTGCTCCACAACTTGTTCATGTTTACAATCGGACTTACGTTGAGGATCCGAGTTTTGGGGTATTGGTCATTGATTTACGGTTATTGTGCCCTCTGCACTGCCGTAGCACTGCTGAAACTTTGGTGGAACATCATTTTAAGGCCGTCAACAACCTTCCAGTGGGGAATTCGCGAAACTCCTCCTGCATGCCTGAACGACACGTCCTTGGGAACCCACTGTTATGTTAGAATAAAGGTAAGGCACTGCAGGTGAGAGGGCGCTTATTTGGTATTAGGAAATAACGTTTTGTGTTCACGAGAGGTCTGCATAGGTAATTGTTTTATGCCCCTAGTTTGCCAGTAGCATTGAAATCAGAAATCAATCAAAATAGGCCTTCAGGCTACATGCAAATCGTGGGCGCATCTGTTTATTTTTGGGGTATTTCAGGGAAACGTTATGCAGGTATAATATGTTCAGTGTAGGTAGGCTAACGTCACTGTTATTGTTGTCTGCGCTCACCTTTGAGTTAATGCTGAAAAGAGCACCCTAGTAGTAGTAGTAGTAGTAGTAGTAGTAGTAGTAGTAGCAGCAGCAGCAACTATATTATCCTGTTGTGATTTGTGACAAATATCACAATTTAATATGAGTCTGAGAATGAAGGTAGGCTAAACTGTAGATTCACCTTTTAATTTGTATTTTTGTTTAAATTTATGAACATAATATCCCTCATATAGGATTCCCATAGCATAAAATGCATGCTCATAATAAGAACGTGGCAGTTTAGTTGTAAGAATAATCTCTGTTACTTCAAATCCAAAGTAATTGTGGGATTACATTTTGTCAGTAAATAGACCAGCTACATTTCTTCGGGAATAAATTTGAGCTGTGTATCTGGGGATATTAGGATACTGTGATGTTGTTAAATCAGAAATTAGATACTGAAAAATATGACTAGGTTGTAGAATCGAAGGACCATTAAAAATAGGGGGAAAACACAGGTTCTGGTTTTAAGCCGGTAGCAACCACCACAGGGTTCCGTCCAGAACACAGGAAGTAGTAATTCAGTTTCAGGGGGTTTAATAAATGATACACATCCAACACCACTCTGACAGTAATTGTGTCTGAGAATGATTGTGGTTTTATATTATGCACGCACAAATACAGCTAAAACATTGTGCAACTTGGTCTTCTGAGGAGAACTCACGTCACGTAGAGACCTGGTTCGAATCCAGGCTGTATCACAACCGGCCGTGATTGGGAGTCCCATAGGGCGGCGCACAATTGGCCCAGCATCGTCCAAGTTTGGCCGGGGTGGGCAGTCATTGTAATTACAAATTTGTTCTTCACTGACTTGCCTAGTTAAATAAAGGTTAAAAAAAATATATAATGATTGCAAGCTATGACATGACGTATTAAATACATTTGAATATGTGGCAAGAGAAAAGATGAATAAGCCCTTGCATAGCTATAGATACATCCAACATGAGAGTTTGAGTGATGGAAGTTGGACAGAGGATCTCGAAACCTTTGAGCAGGAAAGACTTGGATGAACATAAAAAAACAAATGTTGGGCTATTTTCTGGCAAATGTGCTGTTATTATGTGCCAAATGTTAAGATTACAAATGGCCCATTTGCGAGATTGATTTATCATTTCAATAGGCATGGGCTGCAGCAGTGGTGACCTGTCATTCAGGGCATGTGGGGCTCAGACCCACATTTTTAGCAAAATAAATATATTACATTTTTTTATTTATATATTTTTAAAAATTAATACTTGTCACATCAGTTTGCAAACAATGTAAAAGCATATAATTGAGTTATACAAATACTCTTTTTTTTGTTTTCTTGAGTAAGGCAGCTCCAAAATGCAGGTGTTTCAGCCTAGCTCAGTGCTTTCTGTGATGATGGGGCGGACCAGAAAATAGGAGCATTGTTCCGTGATTGGCTGTGTTCTGTCATTCATGGGGGGCATTACGCAATCGCCTATTTTAAGTCCTTAGTAAGGTGGACATCCAACATTTCAGCCCTTTGGGTTGAGCCATAGAGTTATATTATAAGTGCAATTCCAAGAAGGCTCAAGGTCATTGGCCACAGAAATGACGTCAAATCACGTTATATGTACTGTATCATTGATTGGACTGATCATGTCAACATCATACTTTCACAATGTTAGCTAGCAGTCATCATCATGAATCAAGTCTACTGGTTAATCCTTGTCTTTTGAAGAGAAATAATGAAGAGAAAATCTAGGTAAAACGAATCGGTGCTCATCGGCCATTGGACATAAACATTACACAATAATTTGTAGATCGCAAGTTCAACAATAAGTGGTTTGTAAGGAATCGGTGACAATGGCTAATTGCAAAGATTGCAACTGGGGAGTCGGGAATAAACAGCCGAAACTGGGAAAATAAGTTTTGAACAGTCATTCAACTCGGAATTGTAAATCCGGCATCTTTCTTTTTGATGACGAAGGACCGCTGCGCCGTTCCAGCACATCACAACAACGTGAGTCAAATGTTTTATGCTGCTGTAACAGGTGTGAAACGGCTAGCTAGCTAGTTAGCGGTGTGCGCTGGTAGCGTTTCAATCTGTGATGTCATTCGCTCTGAAACCTTGAAGTAGTTGTTTCGCTTGCTCTGCAAGAGCCACGGCTTTGCTGGAGCAATGATTAACGATGCTTCGAGGGTGACTGTTGTCAATGTGTGCAGAGGGTCCCTGGCTTGAGCCCAGGTAGGGGCTAGGAGAGGGACTGAAGCAAAACTGTTACACTGCTTCATAAATTATGTAATATGCCAGGGAGATATGTATACTGTAGCTAAGAAAGTAATACTAAGTGTATGTTGTGTAGTAAACTGTTAGTAGCCCATGTGCCTCACCCTAATAATTTGGTCTATTTTCACCTCTTAATTTCGCCTACTGTTCTAACTTGGTGGTGCACATGTGGCCTATAACCTGTTTTAGAGAAATGTAATCATCAAATATTGTAAGAGATTTCATTGTCTGCTTATATGCCCCCTTTATTTATCCTGACTTTGGAGTACACTGTAAGAACGGCCATGTTCTGAATGCTGTCGCTGTACATTTCAAAAGTGCTGAACAACTGTAGTTATATTGACAATGTCCGTCGTCACTCGCTCATTAATTTCTTAATCGAAATTACGGATTGCCTATTATCCGCTTGTCGTCCCCTAATGCCACAGTTTGTACATCTCAATTGTCAGTAGAAACCACATTTGTTTAAGCAAGTCAGCCATATCAGCTATGTTTTTTTAAAAGGTAGTAAATAAGGCTGAATTAACTGTTTCTCTGCCAGAAAAGGCTCTGCTGTTAGCCAGGTACAGCAGTGGTAAGGTGTTGGGACAGCTTTATGAAGGACCTAACAGTTTGTTTGTCACCATTCTAATGCAATTCATGTATTGTTTAGTGTTGTGTTGTGTAGTGGCTTTGCTGCCATGCATCTTTTTTTTAAACTGGGCTACAGACTAAAATCTGGGTTTAGGATTGTAATTACATTGCCATGGTTTGCTTAGCTAAAGGCAGGTAGCCTATAGCCCCTGATAGACCTACATCTCATTTCAGATAGTCTACAGTAGCCTAGGCTAGATATAGGCAAGATGTAAACTGAACAATTTAGCAGCTTGCTTTGTTCAAATTAACAGACACATTTATTCAACATGAATAGTGAGGCGATTTAAGAGGTAACCTGTAGCCTAATCTGAATACTGTTATTGTCACTCTGTGTTCTAACTGATCAGTAATTGCGATAGAGCTTTGATAATTTCCAATTTTAATTAACTAAACATGTCCATTAATAATAGCATAATATCACAAGGCTACAACAATAAACTGAAGTTATAGGCTATTTATTAAATTGGTTTGTCAGCTCCAGTTAGGCTACACAAGTGGTACACATTGATTTGCAATGACTCCAGTGATATTGTCATTTCAACATATTTATTGTATCAAATGGTAGCCTACAACGGCATATACATGAATAGGCTAGTTGATGGCCAACAGAGGCAAATGTATCATTCTTCACATTTAGCCTAATGTCAGTTTCATTGAGGACTTTTCCCCCATAAAAATAACCATTTCAAATTTCCACTTGGGCAGCCCCCGAGACCCAAGAACTGAGCATGCATAAAGCACTTCGCTTGATACCATTTTCTTTAAGCAGTCAACATTAGAATGCAGTTTATACCACCTCAGAGCGTATTTATGTAATGTGCTCTAGTGCGCCCAAAGTCGTTTTCCAGTGCCATGTCTCCATTATTTCTTGATGTGCATCAGTTCTAGCTTATTCATATGGTTTGGAAATAGGTGACTCCATAACGACAGTCTAAATAGCCTACCTTTAACTGGTAAAAAGTTGTCACAACGTGACACGTGACTCAGCCAATAGCTATAAAGTATCTCTTCCTGTCATTTACCTGTACAGTTTGTGTAACCATGCAAAATGTTCACTTACCTGTTCATTTAGCCAGTCTGTCTATTAAGTAAACTATTATTACCCTCGCTCATATCATACGCATTTTTAGCTACTGAAGTATTTCTCTGCCATCGACCTGTATAGTATAGTATAGTTTTTTGTAATTATTTTTTTTACCTTTTATTTAACCAGGTAAGTTCTCATTTGCAACTGCGACCTGGCCAAGACAAAGCAAAGCAGTGCTACAACACAGAGTTACACAGTAAACAAACATAGTCAAAAACACAATAGAAAATCTATATGCAGAGTGCAAATGTAGTGCAAAATGCAATAAGGTTAGGAGGTAGGACAATAAATAGACCATAGTGGTGATATCAATTACAGATTAGCATTAACACAGGAATGAAGGATGTGCAAATTATGATGTGCAAATGGAGATACTGGAGTGCAAGATTAGCGAAAATAAATATGGGGATGAGGTAGTAGTGTGGGCTATTTACAGAAGGGCTATATACAGGTGCAGTGAACGATAAGCAGCTTTGACAGCTGATGCTTAAAGTTAGTGAGGGAGATAGGAACCTCTAGCTTCAATGATTTTTGCAATTCGTTCCAGTCATTGGCAGCAGAGAACTGGAAGGAATGGCGGCCAATGGAGGTGTTGGCTTTGGGGGTGACCAGTGAGATATACCTGCTGGAGCGCATGCTACGGGTGGGTGTTGCTATGGTGACCAGTGAGCTGAGATAGGGCGCGGATTTACCTAATAAAGACTTATAGATGACCTGGAGCCAGTGGGTTTGGCAACGAATATATAATGAAGGCCAGCCAACGAGAGCATACAGGTCGCAGTGGTGGGTAGTATATGGGGCTTTGGTAACAAAACGGATGGCACTGTGATAGATTACATCCAATTTGCTGAGCAGAGTGTTGGAGGCTAATTTGTAAATGACATCGCCGAAATCAAGGATCGGTAGGATAGTCAGTTTTACAAGGGCATGTTTGGCAGCATGAGTGAAGGAGGCTTTGTTGCGAAATAGGAAGCCGATTCTGGATTTAATTTTGGATTGGAGATGGTTGATGTGAGTCTGGAAGTTGAGTTTACAGTCTAACCAGATGCCTAGGTATTTGTAGGAGTCAACGTATTCTAAGTCGGACCCGTCGAGAGTAGTGATGATAGTCCGGTGGGCGGGTGCGGGCAGCGTTCGATAGAAAAGCATGCATTTAGTTTTACTAGCATTTAAGAGCAGTTGGAGGCCACGGAAGGAGTGTTGTATGGCATTGAAGCTTGTTTGAAGGTTAGTAAACACAGTGTCCAAAGAGGGGCCTGATGTATACAGAATGGTGTCGTCTGCATAGAGATGGATCAGAGAGTCACCAGCAGCGAGAGCGACATCGTTGATGTATATAGAGAAAAGGGTTGGCCCAAGAATTGAACCCTGTGGCACCCCCATAGAGACTGCCAGAGGATCGGACAATAGGCCCTCCGATTTGACACACTGAACTCTGTCTGCGAAGTAGTTGGAGAACCAGGCAAGGCAGTCACTTGAGAAACCAAGGCTGTTGAGTCTGCCAATAAGAATGCGGTGATTGACAGAGTCGAAAGCCTTGGCCAGGTCGATGAAGACGGCTGCACAGTACTGTCTTTTATCGATGGCGGTTATGATATCGTTCAGTACCTTGAGCGTAGCTGAGGTGCACCCATGACCAGCTCGGAACCAGTTTGCATAGCAGAGAAGGTACGGTAGGATTCGAAGTGGTCAGTTATCTGTTTGTTAACTTGGCTTTCGAAGACTTTAGAAAGGCAGGGCAGAATGGATATAGTTAACCATCCAACATCCACCAATGTATAGTGTACATATTCAGCCAACCACCCATACTATGCAATGTCTTTTTATAGCTTTTTCTGCACTCCAGATATCTTGTATTTCTATACTTTTTCATACTGCCGCTCTATGTATCATGTACCGTGTATCTGTCTTTTGTGTACTTTCGTTGTGGCATTTTGCACCTGACCTGGGTTTTGTTGTAGCTGCTTGACAAAGAAATTTCCCCCCCCGGGGGATAAATAAAGTATCTATCTCTCTATCTCTCTCTCTCTCTCTCAAAACACACACAAACGCACTCCTACGGCCCTCCCCACCACTCACTCACTCAGCAGTGAAATATGTATTTTTTTCTAAAAGAGGAATGCAATGGCGGCCGCGGTGCAACTTAGATAAGCCCGCAACCCGTGACAAATACATTTTCACCGCGACATCGTTTTCAAAGTAGCAAATTTGGCAGGAAAAACCAAGAACATGGAACACTGACCACAACTCACTGGCTGGAGGCAGGACTTACAAGCAAGTGATAGAGAATATCTCTGATTGGTTAGAAACTGAAGGGCGATTGACTGAGGAGCTGTTGGGCATTATAACTGAAGGGACAAACTAGGGACTTACCATAACAGCATGGCCGTTTTTACAGCCGCCCCCAAATGTGTTGTATAGATTTGCACTCAAGGGCAGACAGTCACTGTGAGGAATGACATGAAGACTTGTGGTCATCCAGCGAGGCAGAGACGTAAACCAGACGGGCGACTGGCCCAACCAATGTCCTGTCTCTTGGTGCAGCTGGCCTCCCCGTCACAAAGGCCCCCCAGCGGAGGAGCAGGAGTCATCTTGACCCCTGGCATGGTGTCAGCTGAGGACACCAGGACTGGAGACATCAGGGCCGCAGTGGCAGAGCTCGACAAGGACCCTGGGACTAGATACTTTGGTGTCTGGATCCACAAAGCAGCAACGGGCGGTGGCCACCGGACAGGTCGGACGCAGGCAGAGGGACCAGGTGAAGGCCCCGGATCAGGAGGTCGGGCTTCAGCAGGAAGACCAGGCGGGGCCTCCGGACTGAAGATGGCGGGGCCGCCCCGTCAGTCAGCAACAGGAGAGGCCCCCAGAATTGGAGCTGAAGTCGGCTGGATCTCCACAGCAGCGACGGGCGGAGATTTCAAGGCAGCAGCCAGCCGGAGCCCACGTCAGCTACAGGAGAGGGCCCGCGGGTCAGGAGCTGAGATCAGCTGGATCCCCACACTATTGACAGGCAGAGATCTCCGGAGAGGAGACAGCTGCACACCCAAAAGTGAGGGAGAAAAAGACCCAAAGGTGGGAGAAGCTGCAACCCTGGTCCGGGAGAAACTGACTGTGCCCAGAGCTGTTGACTTGGGGCCTGACTGGGCTACAGACTGTGAGCTATGGCATGTTATATCTATCAGAACCTACTGGAAATTGGGGACCTAAATTTTGATTAAGGCAGCCCCCCACACCTCTGATTCAGAGGGGTTAGGTTAAATGTGGAAGACACATTTTGGTTGAATGCTCCACTGGGTACCAGTTGAGACTCTGCGACAGGAGCTGTTTGGAACAACGTGGGGTGCTCCCTCAGGGTGAGCTCGGTAGCTCCTCTGTCCCTGGAGTAGACCGTAGGATTGCTGGACCTCATTTTGGCGCTTCTGTTGTAGTATCTGTTGCATGATGTCAACAACTTCTTTGGTAGCTTGGTGGCCCAAGTCCCCGTTCTCCACCTCTAAGACTTCTTTCAGTTGTAAAAGGAGAGAACTGTTGAAGGACTGGCTGAGCCGGTCGGGTGTCAGTGTCCATCAGGTAAGTACTGGCGACGGTGATCGGGTGGACTGTAGGAACCTACCATCTTCTTGACTGCTTTAATAATCTCACCAATCTTGTCACGCTGGCTGTGTAAACGCAGGAGAACTCAGTGTCCTCTTGTCTTCACTGCAACTCACTGGCTGGAGGCGGGACTTACAACGAGCAAGTGACAGAGAATGTCTCTGGTTAGAAATAGAAGGGTGATTGACTAAGGGGCGGTCGGGCATTCTAACTGAAAGGACAATCTAGGAGTGCATAGAGACATACCATAACTGACTGCATGGGTGTTTTACAGATACAGTAAGCTACATGTCCATGCATACAGTATGAACTAAAACCAAACAAATTAATTTGCACTTTACTCAATGGTTTGACCATAAATACAACCTATTCTACAAACCATTAACTTGAATTTACAATCATTTGAATAAAATTGGCTATACACATCAGTGACAGATTTCATAATATACAAAATGCTTCATACTGGAATGACCAGACAGCAGGCCAGGGTTGAGTTTATGCGATGGCCCTGCTCTGTCCCTGTTCTAACCCTGTTTTTACAGTGCCATAAAGCACACAGCGATGTTGGAGGATGAGATCGTTTTTGCCACAGAGAGTAGACAGTATCTTCGTCCTAAATGGCACCATATTCTCTACATAGTGCACTAGGACCCTGGTTTGGTTTGAGTTCACACTGTATATGAAATAGGGAGAATGCAACTGTAAGTTGCTCTGGATAACAGCTTCTGTTAAATTACTAATTTGGGGGTCAGCCAGAGAGCAGACCGTAACAGCCTATGTGATAGAGGGCAGGGAAGTGATGACATCCTGTTATAGTGTGTCCCTGGTGACTGACTGATCTCTGTCTCCTCTGTCTTTATTCTCAGGAGTCTGGTCTGAGGTTTCACTATGTTGCTGCTGGAGAGAGAGGGAAACCGCTCATGCTGTTTTTGCATGGCTTCCCAGAGTTCTGGTAAGACCTCTAGACTACACAATGCATCTGCACATTATATACACATATGGGGCCGGTGTCCCGACCCAGACACAGATTAAGCCTAGTGCTGGACTAAAAGGCACTTTCAATTGAATTTTGTTTTTTTTTGTCCAGGAATGTCTAGTTTTAATATAGACTAAACTATTGTACTGGTATTGCCTGTCAAGTTTAGTTAAGTTCTGTCTTTTTATAGTGATAAAGCATTTTGGAAAGGAGCTCTGTTGTTAACTAACCAACTAGGTCCCCCATGAATCACCGACTCCATACAATAACCCACTGCTGTATCGACCCCATACAACAGTATTCTATCTGGGATGTCCAATCAAAAACACATATTTTGCTAATGGGTAATTACAGTGGGGAGAACAAGTATTTCATACACTGTCGATTTTGCAGGTTTTCCTACTTACAAAGCATGTAGAGGTCTGTAATTTTTATCATAGGTACACTTCAACTGTGAGAGACGGAATCTAAAACAAAAATCCAGAAAAACACATTGTATGATTTTTAAATAATGAATTTGCATTTTATTGCATGACATAAGTATTTGATCACCTACCAACCAGTAAGAATTCCGGCTCTCACAGACCTGTTAGTTTTTCTTTAAGAAACCCTCCTGTTCTCCAGTCATTACCTATATTAACTGCACCTGATTGAACTTGTTACCTGTATAAAAGACACCTGTCCACACACTCAATCAAACAGACTCCAACCTCTCCACAATGGCTAAGACCAGAGAGCTGTGTAAGGACATCAGGGATAAAATTGTAGACCTGCACAAGGCTGGGATGGGCTACAGGACAATAGGCAAGCAGCTTGGTGAGAAGGCAACAACTGTTGGCGCAATTATTAGAAAATGGAAGAAGTTCAAGATGACGGTCAATCTCCCTCGGTCTGGGGCACCTTGCAAGATCTCACCTCGTGGGGCATCAATGATCATGAGCAAGGTGAGGGATCAGCCCAGAACTATGGATTAAAATCCTGCAGCGCACGCAAGGTCCCCTTGCTCAAGCCAGCGCATGTCCAGACCCGTCTGAAGTGTGCCAATGACCATCTGGATGATCCAGAGGAGGAATGGGAGAAGGTCATGTGGTCTGATGAGACAAAAATAGAGCTTTTTGGTCTAAACTCCACTCGCCATGTTTGGGGGAAGAAGAAGGATGAGTACAATCCCAAGAACACCATCCCAACCGTGAAGCATGGAGGTGGAAACATCATTCTTTGGGGATGCTTTTCTGCAAAGGGGACAGGACGACTGCACCGTATTGAGGGGAGGATGGATGGGGCCATGTATCGCGAGATCTTGGCCAACAACCTCCTTCCCTCAGTAAGAGCATTGAAGAAGTGGCTCCGTAAGAAGCATCTCAAGGTCCTGGAGTGGCCTAGCCAGTCTCCAGACCTGAACCCAATAGAAAATCTTTGGAGGGAGCTGAAAGTCCGTATTGCCCAGCGACAGCCCCGAAACCTGAAGGATCTGGAGAAGGTCTGTATGGAGGAGTGGGCCAAAATCCCTGCTGCAGTGTGTGCAAACCTGGTCAAGAACTACAGGAAACGTATGATCTCTGTAATTGCAAACAAAGGTTTCTGTACCAAATATTAAGTTCTGCTTTTCTGATGTATATATGTAAATACCTATGTCATGCAATAAAATGCAAATGAATTACTTAAAAATCATACAATGTTGATTTTTCTGGATTTTTGTTTTAGATTCCGTCACTCACAGTTGAAGAGTACCTATGATAAAAATTACAGACTTCTACATGCTTTGTAAGTGGGAAAACCTGCAAAATTGGCAGTGTATCAAATACTTGTTTTCCCCACTGTATGTAGATAGTACTCTAAGAAAAGCAATGGTCCAAACCTCATGTCTATCATAATCCGTTCAAAAGTTATTGGAGTTTTTACCCTTGTAGGACAGCCAAGACTAGGGTGACTAAATCAATGGAGGCCAGAGGTGGAAAAAAGTGCGTCAGCTAGGCTGGCATGCTCACTGTTGAACTGACATGCTCACTGTTGAACTCGTCATCTTTCTTCTTGAATCCGGAGGACATAAAACAACAGGTCAAATAGATATCGATTTTGAGACATGATGTAGTATTTTCATATTAATGTAAAATATTTTTTTGACGATTTCTCCGAAAAAACAGCATATCTTTGTGAAATGTCAATGGAGCAGTGAGCATACCCAAAGCTTTTTATTTTCAAAGCCTTTTACATTTAAATCAGCTTGTGTCATGTTAATTTTGCTTTGAAAAAAACAGAGCTTGGTGCTTATTATCGGATGTATTAGGTTACGAAATCCAACTTTTGAAAATATATTTTGATTTATATTTATTTCGGGTTTAAAAAATACATGAAAGCAAACAACCCAGTGGTTAGCACTTGAAAGTGTACAACACTTATTTTCAAAGTGGACCTCTGACATCACATTGAGACATACAAACGTACAAGTACATTTGTCAACAAACAGTTACAAAATACACAGATATCTCTAATGTCTATTAATAAATAATCTATAATGTGCTCAACATGACTTGCTTTACCCTATTCTTATACTGTAAGTGAATTTGCCCCAATACTTTTGGTCTCCTAAAATAGGGGGACTATGTACAAAAAGTGTTTTAATTTCTAAACGGTTCACCCGATTTTTATGGATGAAAATTAAATTAAATTGTGGAGTGCAGAGCCAAAACAACAAAAAACGTGTCACTGTCCCAATACTTTTGGAGCTCACTGTATATTATTAATGAACAAGTCTTCTTGGGTCTATTCCGCCTCACTGCCCATCTACTGCACAGGAATTAATGATGAATCTGTCCAAAATGGCACCCTATTCCGTATATAGCGCAGGTGATGTGCTATATAGGGAATAGGGTGCCATTTGGGACGCAACCTCTCTCTGTCTTGCTAGCTGGACAGAAAGACTCTCTCACACTTACGACTTCCCTCTCACAATTATTTCAGTGTTTTAAAAAAATTTACTAAACCATAGCTTCCCATATCACTCTGAATAGAGCGAGGGTTGGGGTGTGGGGGGGAGGAACTGGAAGTGCCCGTGTTATTTTAAACCTCATCTGTATTCTAAGACACTGGGTTTCTCTGTTCCGGGCTGTGTCCGAAATGGCACCCTCTTCCCTAGTGCACTACTTTTGACAAGGGGCCCATAGAACTCTGGTCAAAAGTAGTGCACTATATAGGGTGTCATTTGGGGCACCGCCCAGATCTTATCATGACTCATCAGAACCCCAGTCAGGCCTTGTGGTCCTCCTCTATGGGGCTCACAGTTCTGAGGAGCCTCGGCCTCCAGTCCACAGCAGACAAGATCTTCAATTAGTGAGCTTTTCCTCTCCACTATGATGACTGTGAGGATTAGAATTGGAGGGGAAAAAACGTCTATTATACAAAGGTGACCTTCACTCAGTTTTGAGGGGAAGAAGGGAAACAGAGCCAGTAGAAATAATGCAGGTAAGGATATATCAACTCTGTAGGTGTATTCAAGAGAGAAACAGAGTTTATCTGTAAGTGGTTTTTCAACTGTGTGCACTATACTGAATGTCGTATTTTAATTGCAGTAGTGAAGATATGGTTTAATTATGAAGTACTGTCCTGTGTGACTTTCCCATGTCATTTAAGACTAAGATGTGTCTCTTTGTCTCTCTCTTTCAACCTGTCACTCTTTTTGTCTCTCTCTCTCTTTGTATCTCTCGTTCTCTCTCTCTCTGATGTCTGTCCATCTGCCTCCAGGTTTTCCTGGCGCCACCAGCTGCGTGAGTTTAAGAGTGAGTTCCGTGTGGTGGCCGTTGACATGCGAGGCTACGGGGAATCTGACCTGCCGTCATCCACAGAGAGCTACCGCTTTGACTACCTGGTCACAGACGTCAAGGACGTTGTGGAATACCTAGGTAAGAGGACGACCACATCTTCTCTGTATCTTTATATACTTTAAAAAAAAAAAAGTTTACTTTGTTCAGACACAAGGAGACAGGTGTATGATGGAAGATTTAAACAAAACATGCCCACTCTGATTCAGGGATGAACACTTTAGGGACCATGAGTACCCGTATTATGAAACATCACTCCATGGGGACAAAGAGAGAGGGTGACACAGTCTGGTGTCCTGAGCTGAGTCAAAGTGTCTCATTGTAGCTATACTGTGTGGATTGGACTGCCTGTGAACACCCCGTGGGCCCGAAACACAGATGGACATGACAGGCTTCTTCTGACTCATGGTGACTGACTATGGGTAGTTGTGCTGATACAGAACGTACACACACACACACATACTACAGCGCTGGCAGCACGGAGCACACTCACTCAGTGAAACTCAGTCCTATGTAAGACCAGTGTCCCTCACCTTGTGTCAGGCTGATATTTCAAATAGCAGTACAACAGACAATATTATTTGCTTAACATGGAAAAAGTACATTTTTGCAACCAACAAGCTGAGCTGTGGTCATACTATATTGTATTCATCATCCAAGTCGCCTGCCCAAAACATAATCTGTTGCCCTTGCACACCAGACTGGCTCAGTTGTTTCCAATAAGCTTACTAAGAAGATGATTTAATTAGCTGAATAATCAGGCATCGCATTGTTTTCACTGTACACTGTAAGGGGATTGTTCTTCCTCAGGAGGTATCTTGGCAAGGAGGCTCAACTGAGAGAAGGTGAATGAATGGTGCTGGACATGCGCGCACACACACTCACAGTCTCTCCTCAGGTTACAACAGATGTTACCTGGTCGGCCATGATTGGGGAGGAACCATCGCCTGGCTGTTCGCTATCCACTACCCCGAGATGGTGACCAAACTCGTCGTCCTAAACTGCCCCCATCCCTCTGTCTTCACTGGTAGGTCCTAAACGGCCCCCATCCCTCTGTGTTCACTGGTACGTCCTACCACCCCTCTGTGTTCAAGTTGAAGTTTCAAGTTGTTTTGCAGCAATAGTCCAACATAAAAGACATCACAAAATGACGGGGACTACATAGGTGGGTACATGGGTGAATACATAGGTGGGTATACTCAGTCTATTGCATACTGAATGCAATAGACTGAGTACACCAATCGACTAGTCCCTGACCACGTCATTGTCTTGAACGGCCCCCATCCCTCACTGGTATGTCCTCAGCAATCGCCTTCCTTCGGTAAACAACAGCTGAATCGGCCTACTGTATGTCACAAGTACAATTATTAGTTCAATTTGAAGGGAGAGAAGCCTCTTCCTCCTTGTGCTAATTAGAGAAAATCTGTTTGGCTCTGGGGTTATTACCATGATTGCCATCTTTAATTAGAAGGTGTTATAACCTCCATGACGTGTTTACTCCATCCATCTAGTAGCTCTTCAGTCTCCTTCCTTAAGGGGGAGATGGAGGAGGTAATTATATAGTAATGCTTTAACATAAAGTTCGAAGGAAATGGGAGAAGAAGATACGGTGCATTTGGAAAGTATTGAGACTCCTTGACTTTTTTCCTCATCAATCTACACACAATACCCCATAATGACAAAGCAAAAACAGGTTTTATACATTTTTGCAACTGTATTAAAAATGTAAAAAAAAAATTATATAAGTATTCAGACCCTTTGCTCAGTACTTTGTTGAAGCACCTTTGGCAGCGATTAAAGCCTGGAGTCTTCTTTGGTGTGACGCTACAAGCTTGGTACACCTGGATTTGGGGAGTTTCTCCCATTCTTCTCTGCAGATTCTCTTAAGCTCTGTCAGGTTGGTTGGGGAGCGTCGCTGCACAACTATTTTCAGGTATCTCCAGAGATCAGGTTCAAGTCCGGGCTCTGGCTGCGCCACTCAAAGACATTCAGAGACTTTTCCCAAAGCCGCTCCTACGTTGTCTTTGCTGTGTGCTCAGGGTCATTGTCCTGTTCAATCTGAGGTCCTGAGCGTTCTGGAGCAGGTTTTCATCAAGGATCTCTCTGTACTTTCCTCCATTCATCTTTTCCTTGATCCTGACTAGTCTCCCAGTCCCCGTTGTCAAAAAACATCCCCACAGCATGAGGCTGCCACCAACAATGTTGGTAGCTCTCTGTGGATGTTATTGGTCACACATATTTAGCAGATGTTGTTGCGGGTGTAGCGAAATTCTTCTGTTCCTAGCTTGAACAGTGCAGTTATATCTAACAATTCACAACAATACAATACAACATGCTTCACCGTAAGGATGGTGCCAGCTTTCATCCAGACGTGACGCTTGGCTTTCAGGCTAAAGAGTTTAATCTTGGTTTCATCAGACCAGAGAATCTTGTTTCTCATGGTCTGAAGGTCCTTTAGGTGCCTTTTGGCAATCTCCAAGTGGGCTGTCGTGCCTTTTACTGAGAAGTGGCTTCTGTCTGGCCACTCTACCGTAAAGGCCTGCTTTGGTGGAGTGCTGCATAGATGGTTGTCCTTCTGGACAGAGGAACTCGGGAGCTCTGTCAGAGTGACCATCGGGTTCTTGGTCACCTCTCTGAACAAGGCCCTTCTCCCCCGATTGCTCAGTTTTGGCCGGGCGGCCAGCTCTAGGAAGAGTCTTGGTGGTTCCAAACTTCTTCCATTTAAGAATGATTGAGGCCACTGTGTTCTTGGGGACCTTCAATGCTACAGAAATGTTTTGGTACCCTTCCCCAGATCTGTGCCTCAACATAATCCTGTCTCAGAGCTCTACGGACAATTCCTTCATCCTCATGGCTTAGTTTTTGCTCTGACATGCACTGTCAACTGTGGGACCTTTTATTGACAGGTGTGTGCCTTTCCAATCAATTGAATTTACCACAGGTGGACTCCAATCAAGTTGTTGAAGCATTTCAAGGATGCTCAATGGAAACAGGATGTACCTGAGTTCGAGTCTCGTATCAAAGGGTCTGAATACTTATGTAAATAAGATACTTCTGTTTTTTATTTAGCAAACATTTCTAAAAACCTGTTTTTCACTTGGTAACTGAGGTATTGTGTGTGTGTGTGTGTAGATGAGGGGGGGAAAGTATTTAATCAATTTTAGAATAAGGCTGTTGGACAACAAAATGTGGAAAAAGTCAGTATACTTTCCGAATGCACTGTAGAGGGGAGGTCACTGACCGACAGCCTATCCACAGACCCTCTTTCTCTTGCAAATTCATTATGCTGCATTTGTGTCTTGCTTAATTTACACATTTGCTAGGTTCTAATGTCCATACTTGCATGGCATAGATGCCCAAAACATTGCTTCATTCTAACTGTTTTGTAAGTGTTTATTTTGGAACTTACTCTTGATTTCTTGTCCCCTCTCTCCCTCTGGTCTCTTCTCTCCTGTTCTCCTCTTTCCACCTCTATTCTTTCCTCTTCTCTCTCCTGCCTTCCTTTCTCTACTCTACGCTCTCCTCAATGTTTCCAGATTATGCCCTGCGTCATCCCAGCCAGCTGCTCAAGTCCAGCTACTACTTCTTCTTCCAGCTGCCTCGCTTCCCAGAGCTCATGCTCTCCATCAATGATTTTAAGGTGAAGCGTGTGTGTGTGTGTGTGTGTGTGTGTGTGTGTTGAGGGGTAATTGTTGTGATGGCTGTTTCTCAAGGAATCTGTAAATGGCAACAATTTCTGGATTGCAGTGGTTGCAAGCAACCTGTGATTTCATTGTAAATGGAGCAAAAAAAGATTTGCTACAATTGTTTTTTTGTTATTGGCAAAAACAAGACGTTGTTCTTCCTGGTAGCTGTTATGTCTAAGAATGATTGACTATGTGTAACATAGAAGGTGATCAAATTGATCAGGCCTAAAAGTAAATAAATAACGCATTCCCATTTTTATTTTGTTCCAAATTATAGGGAGAGTGACGGCAGCAAAAATCATTGTGTTATCCCTAAGTCCTTCTCATTTGAGTGTAGGTCATCTCACAGTAGTCAACACAACAACCATCCCATTTATAGTACCTCCTCTGACTTGTATTACTGTGATGGTGACATAAGGTACCTTGTCTGTGAGTGCCATCCAGATCAAATCACGCCTTGAGCGCATCCGTACACAGTCACTCACCCACCTAGTGTTTATTTTTGTTCCCTCTGTACTATAGGCGCTGAAGGGCCTGTTCACCAGCCGTAGTACAGGGATTGGGAGGAAGGGTCGATGGCTCACTGCAGAGGACATGGAGGCCTATCTCTACGCCTTCTCCCAGCCAGGGGCCCTGACCGGGGCCCTCAACTACTACAGGAATGTCTTCAGGTGAGGAAGATTATGAAATGATGAAGTTCTTCATCAGTGAGCTCTGTATTAGGGCATCCATACTTATGTAGTGAACTTGTCAAAGCTGACCGTTGTTGTGCCACCTCATTTTACCACCAGCGCCCTCTACTGTTGGAATTTATGTTATATCTGATACAATAGCATTATAATAAGTCCCTTCACTTGAAATAGGTTCAGAGGTCTGGGAATCAGACTACATGACGAGAAATAATTGGCCTTTGGAATAATGTATTCCGTTTGTTGTTTTCTTCTATTTGTCTTTGACAAGTTGACTCTTGTAATGATTCAATGTCATTTCTCTCTTGCTCTTTCACACACACACAGACACACCCTTATGGGGATACACAATTAAGTCCCATTCAAAATCCTAGTTTCCCTTACCCTAACTTTAATCCCAAACCTAACCCTAGCTCCTGACCCTAAAACTAATTCTAACCCTAACACTAATTCTAACCTTAATCGTAAACTCCATTGAAATAGCATTTGACCTTGTGTGGACTAACAAAATGGCCCCAGTTTTTGTCCACACATACCACACTGACACGTACAAACACACAACATCAGAGAGTGCATGTTTTTGACATGTGAACTCAACATGCATGACTAACTTCAACCTCTGCTCTCCTTCCTTAAAACAGTCAGTCAATGTCTCTCAGAACAGAACAGCATATTTTGTTCTGCTCTGAATTATATAATAAGGATGTCACTGACTCATTATTAATTAGTTCGAGAAATGTGCTCTGTAAATAAATGTATCAATTCGCCTCTCCAGAGATTACAACACCGGTTACATGGATGTATATATTATAAAATGTCTTATTTAACTAGGCAAGTCAGTTAAGAACAAGTTCTTATTTACAATGACGGCCAAACCTGGACGACGCTGGGCCAATTGTGCGCCACCCTATGGGACTCCCAATCACAGCCGGATGTGACACAGCCTGGATAGTAATATAGTACTGTAGGCTAGGCCTACATCATGTGATTAAAGGTCTGTGTTGAACCAGTTTTTTGGTTCTCCAATGCTTTTCAATAAGGAAAATTTGAGTTTATTTACAGGGTTTTTTCCTGACTTGGTCTGTTGTTAATACGCTCTCCACAGCTCCCTCCCACTGAGACAGAATTATGTCAAGTCCCCAGTGTTGTTGTTGTGGGGTGAGAGGGATGCCTTCCTGGAGCAAGAGATGGCAGAGGCGTGCAGGGTCTACATCAGGAACCACTTCCGACTCAACATCATCTCTGGAGCCAGCCACTGGCTACAGCAGGACCAGCCTGACATCGTCAACACACTCATTTGGACCTTCCTCAAAGAGGGAGAGGGCCGCAAAACCTACAGGAACTGAATCTAGCTAGGGATACTTCCCTAATGGCACTATTCCCTTTATAGGCACTACTTTTTACCAGGGCCCGGGTCAAAAGTAGTGCACTATATAGGGGAATAGGGTGCCTAGACTCCTAGAACGAGGCCTCCTCCCTCTCTCCGTCACTCCCTCCCACCCTCTGTCCCCACCAGCCACCCCTACCACTGGAAGCCTAGAATATGCCTGTGAAAAACCAACCAACATAACGATAATGCAATCATTCTTTACACATTTCAGATATTTTTTAAGATGTCAAAAGTGAAAGAGGGAAAAAAGCACACTTTACTGAGAGGACACTGAGTAGCACAGTAGTATGTTTGACAAATATTAAATACTTTTCTGCACATGACATCCGCCTTAAAGTGTGTAGGTTACAACATTACAAATGTGTGGCAAAATCTCCTTGTGAGTTTGTATTGTGTGGTGCCTTTTAACATAATATTGTATGTTTTGCAGCGTTGTAAAGTTGTGCAATGTCTTCTGAGGTTGAGCTGTGGCGTTTGTCTGCTGTATGTGTCACTGGATTGCTCCTCTCACAATCCTTTGGGATCCCTCTTGTCCCACACCCTGGTTTCGTCCCAAATGGCCCCCTATTACCTATTAGCGCACTACTTTTGACCAGGGCCCCATAGGGCTCTGGTCTAAAGTAGCACACTTTAACAGGAAATAGGGTGTCATTTGGGACAAAGACCCTCTATCAGGTAGTGTTGTCTTACTGAAAATATTGTTATTTTTGTAATTTGTTTGACTATTTGCTCAGTTATTTTAGAATGTTGTTTATTATGAGATTCATGTATAGAACAACAGTGATGGTTAAATATTGTACTTTATTTATATATTTTTTTGGTTTGTATCTATTCCTATCTCTGAAATTCACTGAGCCAGGTCTGCACCATTTTGATTTTTTAAGCAAATAAACTATAATGTGAATCCTGGGGAGCAATTGTCAATCTTTCCAACTGACATCCCTGACCTACAGATTTACGAATAGACAGATAGAACATGTCCTATTTTGCATACGCGTTGTCATGCTACGTCACAGAGCCAGCCCTGTCATTATACTAGAACATGATTATAGTTATGGAGAGTACCCTGGTTGATTCCACGTATGAAATTTCCCCCCCGGGGGATGAATAAAGTATCTATCCTATCTAATCAATCACAACTGGGAACTCGGAAAAATACGAGGACAAATCATGACTTTAGTGATCTTCAGGTCGGAAAGTCTGAGCTCTATAAAGAAGCCCGAGTTCCCGAGTTGGATGACCGTTCAAAACGATTTTCCCAGTCGATAATTGTTGGAGTGGAGTAGTATGCCGTTCCAGACATTATTTTGAGCCGTCCTTCCCTTAGCAGCCTCCTGTGGTATACTATGTTAACTGTGTTATATTTCATTTATTTGTTAGGAGGGATCGAATGCTAATTGAGCATTTACTACAAACAGTATGGTATTTAGGGCCCGTTCTCATTCGCGCATATTCATGTATTTACGGTCAAAATACTTCCTTTTGCATACGTCATTGGGGTGGGTAGCACAGCCGCTCGGGAAAGCATAGCAAGCATGCTACTTGCAAATAAATTACATTGAAACGGTAGCTATTAATTAAAAAAATGTTATCTTTGTTTCTGTCGAGTGTCGACGCAACCTATCACTCAATGACTGGACCATATTGAGCTCTTATGGCTGTATGAATCGACCATTTTTTTGTAACTGCCTATCCTTTGTTTTTGTACCTCTGAAATAGATGGGGTCTATTCCAGTGACGTAGAGTAGCCAGCTAACTGTTTTGACAGCTGAGGAAAATAAGTGAGTGAGTGCTACCGAAAACAATTATGTTATTATTAATGTAGCTATTATCATGCAATTAAAAAGGGTGTGATTTGCGTAAGATAGTAGCTAGATACGTGGGAACAAAAATGTTTTTTTTTTGTATATATCTGATAGTTAGCTAGCCTATTCTAGAGCTGACATTTAAGTAGTGCAGTTAGGATCTCTGAAGGGTATACTGCAACGCTGGATCAATGAGTTATATATATTAAAGATACTTGCTTGAAATGGGCTTGGTCTAATTGGCTCAACAACCAAAATACATCTACGTTTTGCTTCTTAATGAGCCAGGAGATCGATAGTTATTTCTGATTGTTTATTGAAGTTAGCTGGCTAACTCATTGAACCTGCTTTGTAGTATACCCCTCTGACCATTTGAGTCATACGATAAGCTCTTATATGACTACGGAAAACGCCTCAGTGTATGTTATTCAGGAAATATTAACTGAGTTTTATTACACTTCTCTGTGTTTGATTTTCTCTCCTTCTGTCCCCCTAGTCTTGGATCCTATGTGTGCTGAACTGCTACAATCTTCTGGGTTTTTAGGAGAAACATCAAGCTTGTTTTTTGGGAGCATATAACTACTATGATCAACACAGAGGCAATACGAGAATTTCAAGCCAAAGAAAGAAAATCCAGAAGCTATCTTAAGAAATGCTTAGCTTCTGCATTGTCTGCAGACCTCAACAGGTAATGATTAACACTGTTCATGGACACAGAACCTTAGCCTGTTTTCCAGTAAAGTCCAGTAAAAACGAATTCACATTCACTCTACATAAGGTCACTGTCCAGAAAGCCCTTATCAGTAACATCTTGTAGTTTCAGCATCATAAGCAAAAATACTCCCACAGACTATCCTATCAAGTAAAAACCTAGTGCAGCCTACTGGGCATTCCACGGTAACAGTAACAGTGAGACTCTGAATTGTCTCTTTAAAATGTATGTCAAACAAAAACAATGATTGAAAAGTTAAGCTCTATGCACAATGACTACTTTTTAAACATTTCCACTGAAGATTTTACAAAAACACATTTACTTGACAAATAGTGCAGATTCAAAGTTTGGTATCAAAAATATGGAACAAACAGCACAACCTTTCATTCTGTAACCAAACTTTGCATCTGGATTTTAAAGTGCAAAATCAGTCTGTGTCACTGTTACCGTGGAATTGCCCTACTACAAACCAGGGTTGGGGTGAATTTCATTTATTGACCCCAACATTGACTATGCTCCAGGGTAAAGTTTCCCCTAGGTACAGATCTAAGATCAGCTTCCCAACCCTAATCTTAACCATTAGTAAGGAAATGCAAAACTGACCCAAGATCATCATCATGGTTTCGACTAGATCACACAGCCACAAAGTAAAAAATTCATGAAAACCGAATTAACTTTTGTCTTAATTTAGCACAAGGTAAGACGTGTGGTTAAGGTTAGGTTCAAGATCACATTTCAAGAATATACATTTTAGAAATAGGTGGGGTTCATGACTTTGTGGCTGTGGTAACTAGTGACGACCCAACCACCCTACTCTCTTGACTAGAACAAACATTCCTCTTACTACTTAGTGGTAACAAGAGCATTAGCCCCCCCTGTTGGCAGGTCAGACACAGTGTTGCTCCTGCTGCTCATGACAGTCGCACACAACAAGGGGTTATGGGAAATTAAATGCAAAGGAACTTGATTTCCTATTTAACGCCTTGTATCCTGGGTGACCCACTTCCCAGTTACTCTCTGCTTTTCTGCATGAGGGCTGTAAAATGAAATAGCCACAGCAGCAGTAGCACCACAGCTCATACATGCAACCCGGTCACATGTAACCCATTTACTGGTTGTGTCCCAAATGGCACCCTATTACCTTTTATAGTTGATACTTTTGAACTTGACCCATAAGGCTCTGTTCAAAAGTAGTGCACTACAAATTGGAATATGGTGCTATTTGGGGAATGCACGTACAACAGCAGCAGTAGTATGCAGTAGGACAGCTCATACATGCCACCCAGTCACATACAACCCAGCCACTGCCTTCCCTAGGGCAGGTCCAGTAGCCACAGAGGCAGTAGCTACAGTAGTAACACAGTTCTTATGGCCCATTTGGCTTGAGGCTGGCTGATTTCTGGGTCACCCACTTCAGTCACAGCAATGGGAGTTAATTATGGTGGGAATGAGTACAGGGGCAGGAGAAAAGACCAAGGACTGTGTGCTGCTGAGTTACCCAGATATGAAGTCCAGTCACTTTGATTATATATAGTTAAGCAGGGTTGCTCCACCGATATTATTTTGTGTTGCAATGTGTTTATGTACTGACTGATGTGATCCACTCCTGTGTTGTGATTTCCAAGGCTGCTGCAGGAGGAGTTAGAGGCAGATGTCAGCCTGTGTGCGGTGGGCTCCAGCACCACCCCTCTCCTGGTTCACAGTGCTGTTCTCCTGGCCAGGGCTCCACACATACTGAGAAGGGGTGCTCATCCAGACCCCAAGACCATCCAGCTAAACAACTATGACAACATGGAGCTGAAGCAGTTAATCAGGTACACTCAGAGTCAGAGTATACTGTATGTTATTGGCTTTACAGTTTCAGTACACTCACCAATCCATATAAATATAATTACGAATGCTATTGTCCAATCATCCTTACATAGGCCCTCTATTCTCACTCAAATAGACATCACAGATACATCAAATATATTTTTATCTAAATTTAAGAGTGTTTCTATGTAGATAATCTAACTCTGTCAATAAACATGATTATTAGTCGGTGTTTAGGGTGGAGTTGCTGTACTGATAAATTACAGCCAGAGGGCGTAATTTTTCTCCTTCTTTTCTCTCCAGACCTAGATGCTGTAAGTCAGCCATACTCGATGCAGACCCACCCAGAACAGGGTCAATACGGACCGCCGGTCCCGACTTTTAAAATAGTTGGAACTCAGTCAGGCTTTCAACTTACTGCTGTTTAGAGCTGTAACAGTAGAAGGTGCAATTTTGGAAGTTGGTGGTGCATGGGGAGTTTTCCTGATGCTGTGTCATTCACTGACAGACTTTTGAGAGCTATTTATAACGCATCAGAAATGTCCAGTTGATCAACTACTAGCCCATGTTGGCTAGATAGCTGGTTAGTCTAATTTACCTATCTAAATCTTGTAGTATTCATGGCCAGATTATGTGCAAAGGGGCCTCGACACCCAGGGGGTCCCCATTGATTTTGTCAGGTATCATAATGTGTAGAATTGCAGAAAATTAAGTTCAAACGGCGACATTTTCTCTCCACCAACAAGAGGGGAGTGAACAATTTGGGGTCACATGGGTTGTGAGGTGGGGGTTTGTTACTACGCTGATAAATCACAATATCCATCCGGAACTTTTGTGTGACCGAACCTTCTCAAATACTAGTTGAGTAGGCCTTCTGTAAGTATTTTGTCAGATTATTAAAAGAACGGTGTAATCTGATTTACGAACAACTAAGGAATTGTGAGATTATCTGATCATGTTATTACTAATAGCGAGTATCCTATTAGTACTAACATGTAGTATCCAGTGATACTCTCTATTAGGAATACTGTAGACTAGAGTCCGATCTGGCCCTAGCAGCAGCAGTATGGTCTGTTGAGAGAGTACAACCAGCCTTTGATCTACTGCATTATGCTGCTATCTCATTAGCAGGGTATTAGTCAGGCCTTCAGAGCAGCAGTAGAGCAGACCATGTTGAGCCACGACGATGACTCTGGAATACTGTATATGTGGACACAGACGGAAGTACAAACGAAGCCTGTTGATAGATGCTCGCTCTTAATTAACCACGTTTGTTATGTTCGTAACCATACCAATGTGTATGCATGCAAATCTGCTTTACTGTTAAACATCTCATTTAACTTATGTGTTTGCGTGCGCCACAATATCCAATGAAAGACGTGCATGCTGATTTTAATCAATTTTAAAGATTTTTTTTATTGAACGTGTAGGCTAACATTCGACCTGTATAGTATAGTTAACCATCCAACATCCACCAATGTATAGTGTACATATTCAGCCAACCACCCATACTATGCAATGTCTTTTTATAGCTTTTTTGCACTCCAGATATCTTGTATTTTTATACTTTTTCATACTGCCGCTCTATGTATCATGTATCGTGTATCTGTCTTTTGTGTATTTTCGTTCTGGCATTTTGCACCTGCCCTATGTTTTGTTGTAGCTGCTTGACAAAGAAATGTCCCCCTCAGGGATCAATAAAGTACCTATCTATCTATTAGAAACACCACCCCATTCACGAAAATGGATTGTGGCCGTGGCTTGCTATGTAAAGCAGCCGAACAGGCATTGAGGAATTCAGTTAATGTTAGACTGGGCAAAGCGAGTGACCTAAGTGACTTTCAGGGTTGTATGATCATCGGTGCCAGGCGCGCCGGATCCAGTATCTCAGAAACGGCCACCCTCCTGGGCTTTTTCACGCAAAACAGTCAGCGGCAGTCCTGTGGGAGAAAACAGCTCGTTGATGAGAGAGGTCGAAGGAGAATGGCAAGAATCGTGCAAGCTAGCAGGCGGGCCAGAAACTGACAAATAACGGCGTGGTACTTATTTATTAAGTACAACAGTGGTGTGCCAAACGGCATCTCGGAACGCACAACTCATCGATCCTTGTCACGGCTGGGCTATTGCAGCAGACGACCACACCGGGTTCCAGTCCTATCGGCTAAAAACAAGAAGATGCGACTCCAGTGGGCACGCGATCACAAACACTGGACAAATGAGGAGTGGAAAAACATTGCCTGGTCCGACAAATCCTGGTTCCTGTTGCGTCATGTTGATGGCAGAGTATGGATTTGGTGAAAGCAGCATGAGTCAATGGACCCATCCTGCCTGGTGTCAACAGTACAGGCTGGTGGCGGTGGTGTACTGGTGTGTGGAATGTTTTCCTGGCACAAGTTATGTCCCTTGTACCAATTTAGTAACGATTGAACGCCACAGCGTATCTGAACATTGATGCTGACCAAACCTAATAGTGCATCTTTGGGATGAGATGGAACTGGCTGTTCGCAGCATGAATGTACCACCGTCCAATCTGCAGCAACTGTGTGATGCCATCGCATCAGCGTAGACCAACATGGAACGTTTCCGACACCTTGTAGAATTCTGTTCTGGAGGCAAAGAGGGGTCCGACCCGGTACTAGATGGATGTACATAATAAACTGGCCGTATATTCAAACAGAACAGGTGTTTTGGTCTGATGCAGAAGGATCAGTTTATCTGTATTGAGCTGTGCGAACAGGCACTGGGCTGGGGTGCAGTGTGCTAGCTAACAAGCACTGGGGTGCAGTGTGCCAGCTAACAAGCACTGGGGTGCAGTGTGCTAGCTAACAGGCCCTGTGCGGGGGTGCAGTGTGCTAGCTTACAGGCCCTGTGCGGGGGTGCAGTGTGCTAGCTTACAGGCCCTGTGCTGGGGTGCAGTGTGCTAGCTTACAGGCCCTGTGCTGGGGTGCAGTGTGCTAGCTAACAGGCCCTGTGCTGGGGTGCAGTGTGCTAGCTAACAGGTCCTGGGCTGGGGTGCAGTGTGCTAGCCAACATGCCCTGGGCTATTCGTGCAGTGTGCTAGCTAACATGCCCTGGGCTATTCGTGCAGTGTGCTAGCTAACAGGCCCTGGGCTGGGGTGCAGTGTGCTAACAGACAGGCACTGGGCTGGGGTGCAGTGTGCTAGCTAACAGGCCCTGGGCCATTCGTGCAGTGTGCTAGCTAACAGGCGCTGGGCTATTCGTGCAGTGTGCTAGCTAACAGGCCCTGGGCAGGGGTGCAGTGTGGTAGCTAACAGGCCCTGTGCTGGGGTGCAGTGTGCTAGCTAACAGGCCCTGTGCTGGGGTGCAGTGTGCTAGCTCTCAGGTCCTGGGCTGGGGTGCAGTGTGCTAGCTAACATGCCCTGGGCTATTGGTGCAGTGTGCTAGCTAACAGGCCCTGGGCTATTCGTGCAGTGTGCTAGCTAACATGCCCTGGGCTATTCGTGCAGTGTGCTAGCTAACAGGCCCTGGGCTGGGGTGCAGTGTGCTAACAGACAGGCACTGGGCTGGGGTGCAGTGTGCTAGCTAACAGACAGGCACTGGGCTGGGGTGCAGTGTGCTAGCTAACAGACAGGCACTGGGCTGGGGTGCAGTGTGCTAGCTAACAGGCGCTGGCTATTCGTGCAGTGTGCTAGCTAACAGGCCCTGTGTTGGGGTGCAGTGTGCTAGCTAACAGGCCCTGTGCTGGGGTGCAGTGTGCTAGCTAACAGGCCCTGTGCTGGGGTGCAGTGTGCTAGCTAACAGGCCCCGTGCGGGGGTGCAGTGTGCTAGCTTACAGGCCCTGTGCTGGGGTGCAGTGTGCTAGCTAACAGGCCCTGTGCTGGGGTGCAGTGCGCTAGCTAACATGCCCTGGGCTATTCGTGCAGTGTGCTAGCTAACAGGCCCTGGGCTATTCGTGCAGTGTGCTAGCTAACATGCCCTGGGCTATTCGTGCAGTGTGCTAGCTAACAGGCCCTGGGCTGGGGTGCAGTGTGCTAGCTAACAGGCCCTGGGCTGGGGTGCAGTGTGCTAGCTAACAGGCCCTGGGCTATTCGTGCAGTGTGCTAGCTAACAGGCCCTGGGCAGGGGTGCAGTGTGGTAGCTAACAGGCCCTGTGCTGGGGTGCAGTGTGCTAGCTAACAGGCCCTGTGCTGGGGTGCAGTGTGCTAGCTCTCAGGTCCTGGGCTGGGGTGCAGTGTGCTAGCTAACATGCCCTGGGCTATTGGTGCAGTGTGCTAGCTAACAGGCCCTGGGCTATTCGTGCAGTGTGCTAGCTAAAATGCCCTGGACTATTCGTGCAGTGTGCTAGCTAACAGGCCCTGGGCTGGGGTGCAGTGTGCTAACAGACAGGCACTGGGCTGGGGTGCAGTGTGCTAGCTAACAGACAGGCACTGGGCTGGGGTGCAGTGTGCTAGCTAACAGACAGGCACTGGGCTGGGGTGCAGTGTGCTAGCTAACAGGCGCTGGCTATTCGTGCAGTGTGCTAGCTAACATGCCCTGTGTTGGGGTGCAGTGTGCTAGCTAACAGGCCCTGTGCTGGGGTGCAGTGTGCTAGCTAACAGGCCCTGTGCTGGGGTGCAGTGTGCTAGCTAACAGGCCCCGTGCGGGGGTGCAGTGTGCTAGCTTACAGGCCCTGTGCTGGGGTGCAGTGTGCTAGCTAACAGGCCCTGTGCTGGGGTGCAGTGCGCTAGCTAACATGCCCTGGGCTATTCGTGCAGTGTGCTAGCTAACAGGCCCTGGGCTATTCGTGCAGTGTGCTAGCTAACAGGCCCTGGGCTATTCGTGCAGTGTGCTAGCTAACAGGCCCTGGGCTGGGGTGCAGTGTGCTAGCTAACAGGCCCTGGGCTGGGGTGCAGTGTGCTAGCTAACAGGCCCTGGGATATTCGTGCAGTGTGCTAGCTAACAGGCACTGGGCAGGGGTGCAGTGTTGTAGCTAACATGCCCTGTGCTGGGGTGCAGTGTGCTAGCTAACAGGCCCTGTGCTGGGGTGCAGTGTGCCAGCTAACAGGCCCTGGGCTGGGGTGCAGTGTGCTAGCTAACAGGCCCTGTGCTGGGGTGCAGTGTGCTACCCAACAGGCCCTGGGCCATTCGTGCAGTGTGCTAGCTAACAGGCGCTGGGCTATTCGTGCAGTGTGCTAGCTAACAGGCCCTAGACAGGGGTGCAGTGTGGTAGCTAACATGCCCTGTGCTGTGGTGCAGTGTGCCAGCTTACAGGCCCTGTGCTGGGGTGCAGTGTGCTAGCTAACAGGCCCTGTGTTGGGGTGCAGTGTGCTATCTTACAGGCCCTGTGCTGGGGTGCAGTGTGCTAGCTTACAGGCACTAGGGCTCGGGCAGCAGTCAGAATCACTGCACAGCTGCACTGTGCTCCTCTCACGCACCTCTGTGTTCTGGAACATTCCACCCTGTGTGTCAGTGTCTCCTTGAGCACACCAGCTCAGAGCAATGAGGACTGACTATAGTATTCCTCCTAGAATGTATACAAAGGCTGTAATCTGGCCATTTGTTACCATTATAATCTGAGGTGTTTTAGAGGGGTTGGGATAAAGCAGAACACCAATTTCCTCTTGGACATTTAGACAAAGTAATCTTCTTCTTTTTCTTCTGTTTCTACTAATCTTAGGCGAATGTACACAGCAGACCAACGCATGGGCTTGGCTGGAGAAGAAATCCCTGAGGGGTTAGAGTCTCCTGTTGTCCTCAATGGTCCCGATGCCGATCTCCACGCTGACTCAGGTAAACCGATCAACTGGGTGCCTCCAAAATGGCTTCCTGTTTCCCATAATAGTGCACTACTTAGGTCCGTGCGACTCTTAACGGTCTGACTTAAAGGGACATTTCTAAACGTTTCTACTTCATATTCGTCATCTCCAGCACCACCCCAACATCAACATGCAGTATGTGAAAATGGCGCATTTCTATGTTTTGTGGAAAAAATATATAGAGGAAGGTCATCATCAGCCCATTAGCATACAACTATTAGGCAATGCCTGGTTAAATATCACATGATGCACACCGATGATGTCATTGGAAACACTTATCTTCCTTTACTACAAAACATAGAAACGTGCCATTTTCACATATGTTGATGTTGTGGTGCTGGAGATGATGAATATGAAGTTGAAATTTCCCTTTAACCCTTAAATCACATTTAGTAGCTTGTTGTTGCTACTGTGTAATAACAGCCCAGTGCAGATAAGGCAGCACAGCTTAATTTACCTTTTTAGCTAAACACTAATGCTAATTGTTCTGCATGTTTATTCAGTTTAGCTTTGTTCTCTCTGTCACTCACACACACACACAACGGATGGCGTGCACGGCCCTTCTAGTCGGATCTACCATGGCCAAAGGACCAGGTTTTTTTGCACATACTCTGTTTTACTCCCTCTTATGCCCCTCAGGTGATGCTGTGGTTGTGGAGCCAGCCTCTGGTCTTGGAGCAGACATGTTGGATCTCTACCAGAGAGGAGAAGGATCTGACATCAGCATCCTAGTGGGGGAGCAGGTCTTCTCCTGTCACAGGTAATCAATCAATCAATCAATCAGCCAACACAACGTATGAAGTCCTTTTTGCATCAGCAGTGGTCACAAAGGGATTTAGTGTTATTTGGCCTAGACCCCACAGAGCAAACAAGCACAGTTGCCAGGAAAAAAAAAACTCCCTAGAAGGCTAGTAGCACGATAAGGTCTAAAGGTTTCATTCATCAATATTTGTGTTGGAGAACGACTGATTGTTTTGCGTTAGTAGGTGTATTATTAGGTGTATATATCACACCAGGCCTACATATAGTTAAATCGTAAAGGCTTAAATCCATGACAACAGAGACAGAATACAATAAGGAATTCTATTGAATAGTTTGGGGTAGGACTTGTTTGGGTTCCACGGCAGCTACTGTAGCTATCTAGTAAACTTGCTAGCTACTTCAGTGGATGTTGGACACATTTCTACCGGCAATTGAACACATTTCTAGAGGCAAATGTGTTCAATTATAGCCATGGTATAGCCAGGGATAATCAACTCGGGGCTCTATGCGATCTCTGGCAAATTTTGCAACTCTGTGGAAGGTCAGTTCCACGTCGTTCATTATTTTCCATAAAAATAATAGCCCCTCGTTGATTACCCATTACTCACTAGATAAATGAAATGATGACCCATTCAGACCAGCCTTACTGATTGAACTTTCGTAACTACATTAGAATTCTCTTGCATTTGATAGACTTCCCTGATGCTCAAACTTGATTGATAGGTGGGCAGTTCCTCATGTAATGGTGACACACATGCAAGGCTGTTTGGAAGTGGAATGAGTACAGATACCGCTAATGATCTGACTTTTGAAGGGATATTTGCATAGATTGCACGCCAAAATGGTAACCAATCTGAACAGCTGGATTTCAGGCACAAATAAATGGTCATGATTTATACATTGACCTTTGAGTCAAAGATCAACCTGAAAAAGCCCCACAGACCAGCATTTAAATCAATAATGTGCAGCAAACACAACCTTCTGTCTCTGTGTCCTACATTTTTTGCTTGATTTATCGCTGTTTCTGTTATCATCGTCATTCATTGATAAAAAGTAAGCAGTTGTCAGGCTCTGGCCATAGAGAAGCCCATTTGCTTCTCTATGTAGCCATAATCAGAGTCTGACAGTTCTATTCTTTCTGTTTCTGGTGGTGGTTTGTGTGGAATCCCTAATTAGAGGCAGCTGTAGCGCATCGTCTCTAATTAGGGATCCTACATAGGTTTGTATGTTTCACACTGGGTTGTGGGTCGTTATCGTTATATGTATATTTCGCAAGTCACGGTGACAGTAAGTGTGCTTCGTTTGATATTACGTTTTGTCATATCGTGTTTGTTCTTTGTCAGTTCGCACCTTGGTTGTATATTCAGTAAAGGAAATGTCGAACTGCAATCCCTGCGCTGCGTCTTGGTCTCTCTTTGCACCCTCTCGTGACAGCAGTCCAACACAATCACGGTCCTCAAGGCCAGAGTGTTTCACCAAGCCGTTACGCTGTGGTGAGGTCATTCAGTGGTGCAGAGGTAGTGCTAGTAGGATACATGGAGACAGGTTTCTGCCTGCCTGCCTGCCTGCCGCAGTTCTCTCTCGCTCCTTTCTTCTAGCTACGCCACTCCACTGGGGCTGAGCTGTGATCTACCAATCACTTTCATCCATCCCTCCATCCCCACCTCCCTCGGCTGGGAGAAGAGAAGAGAGATATAGACTGACTGACACACACCCCGGGAAGAGAGGATATGTTTCCCCTCCTCACGGAGACTGACTGTCAGTCACAATCTGGAGCCTTTCATTTACAGCAGGAGAGCGAGGCTTCTATAGCTCATTGTATGGAGTCACTCTTTTGTAACACACACACACACAGGAGGACTGTTCTATACGTTAGGCTGACGGTGGTACTAAAGGAACTCCTTGTGGAATACAGCACTGGACCATCATGACCACCTTTTGGGAAACATCTTTAGTGTCTCCTAATAACACAAGTGTGGCCAATATTTTTAATATACTGTACACTACATGAAAGTATGTGGACACCTGCTTGTTGAACATCTCATTCCAAAATCATGGCCATTAATATGGTAAGTAATAGTGACAGTAATCATTGAGAATTGATGTATACATGTAGTATGGAGACATTCACGGTTCCTTCTTTAAACAGCCTTTTCTACTGTAAGTTCTCCAGGTACGTTGCCTTTTTCTGCTTCTATAATAAGCTTCTATAATAAGCTCGGCTACAAAAGAGGACACCCCTCCTGAGGTGTAGTTAAATGAGAGAATAATAACACACTCCAAGTATATGGACTCACAGTATGGCAATGAGGGGGCTATAGAAAGACTTGGCTATTTACAGTATGTGTGTGTGTGGGAGAGAAAAGCAGATGGGTTTGTCTGTGACTGGGTAGAGAGGGGGGGCCTTCCTCAGCCGTGACAAGATAAGCTAGAGAATAATGGTGACTGTAAAACTGTGGATCCCCTCTGATTTGTCACTGAGCTGTCAGGAAGCTAGAGATGATCTGAAGATCATATTATACAGTGGGGAGAACAAGTATTTGATACACTGCCGATTTTGCAGGTTTTCTCACTTACAAAGCATGTAGAAGTCTGTAATTTTTATCATAGGTACTCTTCAACGGTGAGTGACAGAATCTAAAACAAAAATCCAGAAAATCACATTGTATGATTTTTAAGTAATTAATTAGCATTTTATTGCATGACATAAGTATTTGATACATCAGAAAAGCAGAACTTAATATTTGGTACAGAAACCTTTGTTTGCAATTACAGAGATCATACGTTTCCTGTAGTTCTTGACCAGGTTTGCACACACTGCAGCAGGGATTTTGGCCCACTCCTCCATCCAGATCCTTCAGGTTTCGGAGCTGTCGCTGGGCAATACAGACTTTCAGCTCCCTCCAAAGATGTTCTATTGGGTTCAGGTCTGGAGACTGGCTAGGCCACTCCAGGACCTTGAGATGCTTCTTACGGAGCCACTCCTTAGTTGCCCTGGCTGTGTGTTTCGGGTCGTTGTCATGCTGGAAGACCCAGCCACAACCCATCTTCAATGCTCTTACTGAGGGAAGGAGGTTGTTGGCCAAGATCTCGCGATACATGGCCCCATCCATCCTCCCCTCAATACGGTGCAGTCGTCCTGTCCCCTTTGCAGAAAAGCATCCCCAAAGAATGATGTTTCCACCTCCATGCTTCACGGTTTTGATGGTGTTCTTGGGGTTGTACTCATCCTTCTTCTTCCTCCAAACACGGCGAGTGGAGTTTAGACCAAAAAGCTCTATTTTTGTCTCATCAGACCACATGACCTTCTCCCATTCGTCCTCTGGATAATCCAGATGGTCATTGGCAAACTTCAGACGGGCCTGGACATGCGCTGGCTTGAGCAGGGGGACCTTGCGTGCGCTGCAGGATTTTAATCCATGACGGCGTAGTGTGTTACTAATGGTTTTCTTTGAGACTGTGGTCCCAGCTCTCTTCAGGTCATTGACCAGGTCCTGCCGTGTAGTTCTGGGCTGATCCCTCACCTTCCTCATGATCATTGATGCCCCATGAGGTGAGGTCTTACATGGTGCCCCAGAACCGAGGGAGATTGACCGTCATCTTGAACTTCTTCCATTTTCTAATAATTGCGCCAACAGTTGTTGCCTTCTCACCAAGCTGCTTGCCTATTGTCCTGTAGCCCATCCCAGCCTTGTGCAGGTCTACAATTTTATCCCTGATGTCCTTACACAGCTCTCTGGTCTTGGCCATTGTGGAGAGGTTGGAGTCTGTTTGATTGAGTGTGTGGACAAGTGTCTTTTATACAGGTAACGAGTTCAAACAAGTGCAGTTAATACAGGTAATGAGTGGAGAACAGGAGGGCTTCTTAAAGAAAAACTAACAGGTCTGTGAGAGCCGTAATTCTTACTGGTTGGTAGGTGATCAAATACTTATGTCATGCAATAAAATGCAAATTAATTATTTAAAAATCATACAATGTGATTTTCTGTATTTTTGTTTTAGATTCCGTCACTCACAGTTGAAGAGTACCTATGATAAAAAATTACAGACCTCTACATGCTTTGTAAGTAGGAAAACCTGCAAAATCGGCAGTGTATCAAATACTTGTTCTCCCCATTGTATATGCACTGTGCTGCAGGGTCATATGTGCATCTCACTGGCAGTTGAGCATCATCTTGGTAAAAACATGGGCTTCGGTTCACAGACTGCAGAATGGTCCTTTGATGTCCAGATCAGTCACTTCTCTGAAGGTCTATGTGCCAGACATACCATCACCATGTGTCCCTTCAGGGCCAGCTACACCATCACCACACACACACACATACGCACGCACGCACAGGCCACACAGCTGAGGTATGAAATGTTTGTGTGTGTGTTTTAAGGGCAATCCTGTGTGCACGGTCCCAGTATTTCCGAGCTATGCTGTGCGGGAGTTGGATGGAGAGCTCCAGACAATGCATCACTCTACAGGGGTAGGTCCTGACACATACATACATACATACATACATACATACATACATACATACACACACACACACACACACACACACACACACACACACACACACACACACACACACACACTGGCCAAGGGATGGTTAGGTCCTTCTTCTATAATGCCAATTTGTCTGTAATATCTACGGTTGTGTCCCAAATTGCAGTGTATTCCCTATATAGTGCACTACTTTGTGAATAGGCTGCCATTTGGGACACAACCAATACCTCCACTCTGGTGTAACAATAAGGCTCATTGTCTCCCAACAGCAGTGTGAGTCTGCTGCCTATCCTATACTGCATTAATAATTCATACTGTGGGTGCTGAGAATATATTAGGCTTTATCAGGCTGGCTCTTTATGGGGTTTCAAACACACACACCAGGGTTAGGCTAAATTTGAATTTAAATCAGTCAATTCAGGAAATTATTTGAATTTAACATTCAGAAATGTAAAAATCTTTAAATAAATAGCTTCTACTTTATTGAGAAATTGAATTTACTTTTTTGTTTACTTCCTGAATTGACTGCCTTCAATTTGAATTGAGCCCAACCCTGACACACACACACACACAGACACACACAAACCGCTAACCACAGGCAATGTGATTCCACTAACTCAGATAATTTCCAAACCAGGTCATCTACCCTTGTTTTTAAGTCCTCTCTACCCTTGCTGTCAGAGCGGTGTGGCAGCAGAGACAAACGAAGCAGCACTCTCCTCAGGGGAGAGTAATGTCACTCGTCTCTGCCTGGCTGATCTGAGAGTAATTGGGGACGACACACTGTCACCATGCAGGATGAGTGTGCTGAGGCACTGTACTGGAGGACTCTGGGGAAAATACCCCATAGGCCTGAGTGACAACGTTTTAGTGCTGCTCTTCGCTTAGAGTTGTTCAACAACATCATGTGGCTCAATAAACCATTATTTATAGTTTAGTAAGATAAAATCAGTTTTGAATGAGAGACCTGTACGAAGTTTATAGCTTGAATAAAAAGCCAACAGCCATTACACCACCCCAGATCAGACGGTAGATTTGAAGTGGCATGATGATTCTACGTTGCAAAAAGAGGTAACAACAGTGTTTGTTGTGTTATTTTCAGTTTGGGTCCAGATGAGATGGAGATACTACTACAGTTCATGTATGGTGCCATAATAGACCTGCCACCCAGAGCCAGTGCCAGGTATGTGCCTTAAATCATTTAAAGTTGTATCCCAAACTTTCAGCACACGTCTTCCAACATACTGTCAGGTCAGAAAGTTTTCAGACCCCTTCCCTTTTTAAACATTTTGTTAAGTTACAGCCTTATTCTAAAATAGATCAAATAAATGTTTTTCCTCATCAATCTGCAAACAATACCCCATAATGACAAAGTGAAAACAGGTTTTTTGAGGTTTTTGCAAATGTATTAAAAACAGAAAGCTTATTTACATAAGTATTCAGTTTAGGTGCATCCTGTTTCCATTGATCATCCTTAAGATGTTTCTACAGGGTTATTGGAGTCCACCTGGGGTAAATACAATTGATTAGACATGATTTGGAAAGGCACACACATGTCTATATAAGGTCCCACAGTTGACAGTGCGTGTCAGAGCAGAAACCAAGCCATGAGGTCGAAGGAATTGTTCGTAGAGCTTCGAGACAGGATTGTGTCGAGGCACAGATCTGGGAAAGGGTACCAAAAAATATCTGCAGCATTGAAGGTCCCCAAGAAAATAACACGGTGGCCTCATCATTCTTTAATGGAAGAAGTTTGGAACCACCAAGACTAGAGCTGGCCGCCCGGCCAAACTGAAGGGCCTTGGTCAGGGAGGTGACCAAGAACCCGATGGTCACTCTGACAGAACTCCAAAGTTCCTTTCTGGAGATGGGAGAACCTTCCAGAAGGACACCCATCTCTACAGCACTCAACCAATCAGGCCTTTATGGTAGAGTGGACAGACAGAAGCCACTCCACAGACAGAAGGCACATGACAACTCTGCACATGACAGAGTTTGTCAAAAGGCACCCAATGGAATCTCTGGAGTAAACCTGGCACCATCCCTACGGTGAAGCATGGTGGTGGCAGCATCATGCTGTGGGAAAGTTTTTTCCGGTGGCAGGGACTGGGAGACTAGTCAGGATTGAGGGAAAGATGAAGGTTACAAAGTACAGAGAGATCCTTGATGAAAACCTGCTCCAGAGCGCTTCCAACAGGACAACGACCCTAAGCACACAGCCAAGACAACACAGGAGTAGCTTCGGGACAAGTCTCTGAATGTCCTTGAGTGGCCCAGCCAGAGCCCAGACTTAAACCCGATCGAATATCTCTGGAGAGACCTGAAATATTTAACTGAATTTTTTACCACCCCACTAAATGTATCACTATTGAAACATGGTGATAAAGTTGCAGTTTAGGTAGAATCATGAGTAATGATCATTCTTTATTAATTAATTAATTTCTTTGTTGTTATTTCAATTATCACGTTACCTATGTTTTATTTTGGCAAAATAACAGGCGTTTTGGTGTCAAGTTTCAATCATAGAGATAAATAGAGGACTCTAGATGGAAATTACTTGTTTTGGTACAGACATTGTCATTGAGGGTTTCCACCATTTTTAATAGTAGTCAACTGGGTGGGGATTCCTATAGGTTGGGATTGATCAGCCAATTATCAGAGAGCATTGTCTTCTTCCAATTGGCAGGGTTCATATGGTCATGAAAATCCTAAAATGCTGCTTTCCAGGCCTGGAAAAGTTTTGGAAAATTATAATATCCTCAAAGTTGTGAAAAAGTCATGGAAATGTATTTAATAATTTCTGTTAATGTCATTTATTTAGGCACATTTTTTAAATATTTTATAAATCAAATAAAAATCAACATCCAGGATCAGAATGACACTAGCACGCCTGTGTTTGCGCGCTTCACCTGCATCTTCAAAGGGGGAGACACTCTAGACCCAAACTGTTACAGACCTATATCCATCCTGCCCTGCCTTTCTAAAGTCTTCGAAAGCCAAGTTAACAAACAAATCACCTACCATTTCGAATCCCACAGTACCTTCTCCGCCATGGGTGCATCTCAGCCACGCTCAAGGTCCTAAACGATATCATAACCACCATCAATAAAAGACAGTACTGTGCAGCCGTCTTCATCGACCTGGCCAAGGCTTTAAACTATGTCAATCACCGCATTCTTATCGGCAGACTCGATAGCCTTGGTTTCTCAAATGACTGCCTTGCCTGGTTCACCAACTACTTCTCAGATAGAGTTCAGTGTGTCAAATCGGAGGGCCTGTTGTCCTGACATCTGGCAGTCTCTATGGGGGTGCCACAGGGTTCAATTCTCGGGCCGACTCTTTTCTCTGTATATATCAAAGATGTCGCTCTTGCTGCTGGTGACTCTCTGATTCACCTCTACGCAGACAACACCATTCTGTATACATCTGGCCCTTCATTGGACACTATGTTAACAAACATCCAAACGAGCTTCAATGCCATACAACACTGCCTCTGTGGCCTCCAACTGCTCTTAAATGCTAGTAAAACTAAATCCATGCTCTTCAACTGATTGCTGCCCGCACCTGTCTGCCTGACTAGCATCACTACTCTGGACGGGTCTGACTTAGAATATGTTGACATCTACACATACCTAGGTGTCTGGTTAGACTGTTCACTCTCCTTCCAGACTCAAATTAATCATCTCCAATCCCAAATTAAATCTAGAATCTGCTTCCTATTTCGCAACAAAGCCTCCTTCACTCATGCTGCCAAACATGCCCTCGTAAAAAATGACTATTCTATCGATCCTTGATTTCGGCGACGTCATTTAGAAAATAGCCTCTAACACTATCCTCAGCAAATTGGATGTAGTCTATCACAGTGCCATCCATTTTGTCACCACATATTCGTCGCCAAACCAACTGGTTCCAGGTCATCTATAAGTCCTTGCTAGGTAAATCCCCACCTTATCTTAGCTCACTGGTCACCATAGCAACACCCACCCATAGCCTGCGCTCCAGCAGGTATATTTCACTGGTCACCCCCAAAGCCAACACCTCCTTTGGCTGCCATTCCTTCCAGTTCACTGCTGCCAATGACTGGAACGAATTGCAAAAATCCTTGAAGCTGGAGATCTCCATCACAAACAGTAATTTTAGGAAATAATATTGGATATAGCCTTTCTTTTTGATTATGTGGCTTCAACTGGTTTTGTAGATACTTCCTGTTGTTTTGTGAATCCAATGTATGGGACATTGCACCTCAATAGATGCTAGTCCGCAAAGATAAATATGAAACTTGTAAATTTCCTGAAGAAAATGTGTGGGCTTGCTTCAGAATAAAAACATTTTGTAGCCTACCATACTGCCCTACCAAGCAAAAAGGCAGTAACTGCTCATAGCGTGGAACTGAGAAAATGTGTTTTTATTTACCTTGGTTTTACAGTAACCTTATGCAGTTACTGCTAACATGACCCCCATTTTCTCCAAAACACAATATAATAGAGGCAGGATACTTGTCCACATGATTAAGCATGTATTTAATGTAGCAATAAAACTCATTTTTGACCAAATTAGCAGTTACTGCCTTTTTGCTTGGTAGGGCAGCATAGCCATTTCATCTTTTATATATCAAATGAGCAAATTATTGCAAAAGGCATAAAACGTATTTGGTTGTAATCTTGCAATGTTACACATCAAGGATGGTCGACCGTCCTCCAGGAGAGCTAATGAGTGTGCAGGCTTTTAATCCTGTCCCACTCTAACAAACCACATTTTAGAAATTAGCTGCTCAACCGGACCTTGATAAACTGGCTGTGATGTGTTTGAGCAGGGCTTGATCAAAAGCCTGCAAACCCAGTAGCTCTTCAGGCTGAGGGTTGACCACATGCTTTTTATACAGTTGCCTAACATGTAGGCTTGGGCAGTATCCAGATTTTCATAATCATACTGTCCTTCTCTCATACCGGGATTTACGGTATTATCAGCAAAGCACACAAGGGGGCGCTAAAAACACATGAAAAGCCCATTAGGCCTCTATTACCAGAATGCTAATACAGTTAGCACAAACTAATAGCAAAATCACATAGACGCTGTTAGATAAATGTTAACGAGCTAAAATGAACATAAAATGCAAAGACAGGCAAATCCAGCTCATAAAGTTATACAAGCATAGCTGCCGAAGAGCTGAACGAGAGCCCTAGGTTTATTGTTTTACTAAAGCTGTTTTTATATACTTTTTATTGTATTGTGGATCCTGCGGCTCTGTTGGGCTTAGTTACTGTGAGTGCTGCTGTCTGTCCCGGGATCCCTCCAGATTCCGCAGAGGGGGAGAGACACGGAAGCCCAGCTAGCCTAGCTGGCTCGGTGGTCTCAGATGGAGGTTGCTATTGATCGTTTCCAGCGCTGCAGGAGCTGTGTTTACTTTGCTTTGTTCCGGGACAATGTGGACCGCGCTGACTTTCAATGTAGTAACTGCTTGTTTGCGGAGGACTACAGGGGCGAAGTGGCTACTCTTAGCAAGCAAGTAGCAAATCTACACAAGCTACTGGGGAATCCACGCCCGCCTACTTTTATTTTTCTGTGTCGCCTCCGTGCCAGCTCTCTACAGCCGACTGGCCAGTGCTCTGCAGGGATCCATCCCCGAAGGGGTCTCCCCCTTCCCTGGAGAACGGAGCTGTTCTCGACCCAACCAACCATCCATGGAGATACGTCACTCGCCGTGGAAGTCAAAGAAAGCGTCCTCTGGCAATGGTGGTCTCCTTGGAGATGTTGAGCCCGGACCTGACACAGACCAGAAACAGCTTTGCCGCCCTGGATCCAGAGGTTCCAGCGCCATCTTCACTGGTGGCTTCCCATTCAAGATCGGATCCGGAGGTACCTGCGTCTTTGTCCACTGTTCTGTCTCCCTCTCCGGTGGCTTCTACTTCGGGTTCAGACCCTCGGAGCTCCCACCCTCATCAGACCGTGAGGATGACTGAGAGACCGGCCCACTTAACATTGCCAGCTGTCATCATAGGCAGCTGTATGGTGAGAAACATCTCAGTTCTCAAGGAAAGAACCGTGTGCTACCCAGGAGCACGAGTACAGGACATCACACGGCTGCTTCCGACTGTTCTACGACAGATACCTGGAGCTGACGCTGTCGTAGTCCTTGTGGGGTCAAACAACATCAGGAGGGCTAACTCGGAACCTTTGAAAAATGTATTTTAAAGAACTGATTTTAGCATTAAAAGACGGCCAATCATTTCAGGTCCAGTACCATCGCTGTGCCACGGGTGTGAAAGATTCAGCAGGCTACTGGCATTACACATCTGGCTAAAATATTATTGTAGCTCTGCTGGAGTCACCTTTATAGATAACTTTGACACCTTCTGAAAACAGAAGATACTCTACAGGAATAACTGAGTCCATCCAGATAATCTTGGCTTCTGGACTCTGTTCACACAATTCAAGGATGCGTTGAAACAATGACTCATCAATGACCCAAGACCAGCTCAGTTAATCCCTACCATCGTGACAATGAATCGACATAATGCTGCATCAAATGTACAGTCGTGGCCAAAAGTTTTGAGAATGACACAAGTATTGGTCTCCACAAAGTTTGCTGCTTCGGTGTTCTTAGATCTTTATGTCAGTAGTTACTATGGTACACTGAAGTATAATTACAAGTATTCCATAAGTGTCAAAGGCTTTCATTGATAATGACATTCAGTTTATGCAAAGAGTCAATATTTGCAGTGTTGACCCTTCTTTTTCAAGACCTCTGCAATCTGCCCTGGCATGCTGTCAATTAACTTCTGGGCCACATCCTGACTGATGGCAGGCCATTCTTGCATAATCAATGCTTGGAGTTTGTCAGAAGTTGTGGGTTTTTGTTTGTCCACCTGCCTCTTGAGGATCGACCACAAGTTCTCAATGGGATTAAGGTCTGTGGAGTTTCCTGGCCATGGACCCAAAATGTAGATGTTTTGTTCCCCGAGCCACTTAGTTATCACTTTTGCCTTATGGCAAGGTGCTCCATCATGCTGGAAAAGGCATTGGTCGTCAGCAAACTGTTCTTGGATGGTTGGGAGAAGTTGCTTTCAGAGGATGTGTTGGTACCATTCTTTATTCATGGCTGTGTTCTTAGGCAAAATTGTGAGTGAGCCCACTCCCTTGGCTGAGAAGCAACCCCACACATGAATGGTCTGAGGATGCCTTTTGCAGAATATCAGTCTGTCCCTGATGTTTTTCCTGGAGAGAAGTGGCTTCTTTGCTGCCCTTCTTGACACCAGGCCATCCTCCAAAAGTCTTTGCCTCACTGTGCGTGCAGATGCACTCACACCTGCCTGCTGCCATTCCTGAGCAAGCTCTGCACTTGTGGTGCCCCGATCCCGCAGCTGAATTAACTTTAGGAGACGGTCCTAGCGCTTGCTGGACTTTCTTGGGCGCCCTGACGCCTTCTTCACAACAATTGAACCTCTCTCCTTGAAGTTCTTGATGATCCGATAAATGGTTGATTTAGGTGCAATCTTACCAGCAGCAATATCCTTGCCTGTGAAGCCTGTTTTGTGCAAAGCAATGATGACGGTACGTGTTTCCTTGCAGGTAACCATGGTTGACAGAGGAAGAACAATGATTTCAAGTACCACCCTCCTTTTAAAGCTTCCAGTCTGTTATTCTGATTCAATCAGCATGACAGAGTGATCTCCAGCCTTGTCCTCGTCAACACTCACCTGTGTTAACGAGACAATCACTGACATGATGGCAGCTGGTCCTTTTGTGCCAGGGCTGAAATGCAGTGGAAATGTATTTTGGGGATTAAGTTCATTTTCATGGCAAAGAGGGACTTTGCAATTCATCTGATCACTCGTCATGACATTCTGGAGTTAGTGTTGATGATGGCAATTTGCACAGAGGCAGCAAACGTTGTGGGGACCAATACTTGTGTAATTCTCAAATTTTGGCCACGTCTGTACATTATCCTAGGGGTGTTGGACAACACAATGTAAGTAACTTAATTTATGTCCCCCTAATTTCCCTGAATACCTTTGTTAATCCTACAGCTATTGTATGCAGTAATCATGAGCCTATGAACCAGAGTTACACTGATAGAACTGAGTTGGTGTGCCTTAGTAGGAAGACCACTCAAGCTTCCCAGTAAAGCATTAAAAACAATCAAGCAATCCAGAAAAGTGCTAAAAATAGCCCATATTAACATATGCAGCCTGAGAAACAAGATCCATGAAGTCAATAACTTGCTTGTAACAGATGACATTCATGTTCTGACTATCTCTGAAACTCACTTAGATAATACCTTTGATACAGTGGTAGGAATACATGGTTATAACATACCGAAAAGACAGAAATGCCAACGGGGGCGGTGTTGTGGTCTATATAAAGAACCACATTCCTGTAAAGCTTAGAGACAATCTAATATTAAATACTGTTGAAGTAATATGGCTACAGGTTCATCTGCCTGCAATAGACCACCAAGTGCTAACAGTCAGTATCTGGATAATATGTGTGAAATGCTTGATAATGTATGTGATATCAACAGAGAAGTATATTTTCTTGGTGATTTTTAAATATTGACTGGCTCTCATCAAGCTGCCCACTCCGTAACCAGTGCCTGCAACCTGGTTCAGGTTGTCAGTCAACCTACCATGGTAGTTACAAACGGCACAGGAATGAAATCATCAACATGTATTGATCACATCTTTACTAATGCTACAGAAATTTGCTTTAAAGCAGTATCCAAATCCATATCTAGGAAAACCAAAGTTCCAAAGGCTGGGCCTATTTTTTTTTCAATTATTGTTGTCTATCAACAATGACAAACCACTGGGGTCTGACAATCTGGATATTGCCACTCCTATTTGCCACATCTTCAATTTAAGCCTACTAGAAAGTGTGTGCCCTCAGGCCTGGAGGGAAGCTAAAGTCATTCCGCTACCCAAGAATAGTAAAGCTTTGAGTAAAGCCAGTGTGTCTATGTACAGTTGAAGTCGGAAGTTTACATACACTTAGGTTGAAGTCATTAAAACTAATTTTTCAACCACTCATGATTTCATGTTAACAATCTATAGCAAGTTGGTTAGGACATCTACTTTGTGCATGACACAAGTAATTCTTCCAACAATTGTTTACAGACAGATTATTTCACTTATAATTCACTATATCACAATTCTAGTGGGTCAGAAGTTAACATACACTAAGTACACTAGAAGATTCTGATAGGCTAATTGACATAATTTGAGTCAATTGGAGGTGTACCTGTGGATGTTTTTCAAGGCCTACCTTCAAACTCAGTGCCTCTTTGCTCGACAACACGGGAAAATCAAAAGAAATCAGCCAAGACCCTAGAAAAACAATTGTAGACCTCCACAAGTCTGGTTCATCCTTGGGTGCAATTTCCAAACGCCTGAAGGTACCACGTTCATCTGTACATACAATAGTACGCAAGTATAAACACCATGGGACCACGCAGCAGTCATAACACTCAGGTAGGAGACTCGTTCTGTCTCCTAGAGATTAACGTACTTTGGTGCGAAAAATGCAAATAATTCCCAGAACAACAGCAAAGGACCTTGTGAAGATGCTGGAGGAAACAGGTACAAAAGTATCTATATCCACAGTAAAACGAGTCCTATATCGACATAACCTGAAAGGTCGCTCAGCAAGGAAGAAGCCACTGCTGCAAAACTGCCATCATAAAGCCAGACTATGGTTTGCAACTGCACATGAGATCGTACTTTTTGGAGAAATGTCCTCTGGTCTGATGAAACAAAAATAAAACTGTTTGGCCATAATGACCATCATTATGTTTGGAGGAAAAAGGGGGAGGCTTGCAAGCTGAAGAACACCATCCCAACCGTGAAGCACGGGGGTGGCAGCATCATGTTGTGGGGGTGCTTTGCTGCAGGATGGACTGGTGCACTTCACAAAATAGATGGCATCATGAGGAAGGAAAATTATGTGGATATATTGAAGCAACATCTCAAGTC
This sequence comes from Thymallus thymallus, assembly GCA_023634145.1. NCBI lineage: Eukaryota > Metazoa > Chordata > Actinopteri > Salmoniformes > Salmonidae > Thymallus > Thymallus thymallus. The sequence continues at coordinate 13,147,720 of CM042392.1, read as the reverse complement.
AGGAAGTTAAAACTTGGTCACAAATGGGTCTTCCAAATGGACAATGATCCCAAGCATAATTCCAAAGTTGTGGCAAAATGGGTTAAGAACAACAAAGTCAAGGTATTGGAGTGGCCATCACAAAGCCCTGACCTCAATCCTATAGAAATTGTGGGCAGAACTGAAAAAGCGTGTGCGAGCAAAGAGGCCTACAAACCTGACTCAGTTACACCAGTTCTGTCAGCAGGAATGGGCCAAAAATCACCCAACTTATTGTGGGAAGCTTGTGGAAGGTTACCCGAAACGTTTGACCCAAGTAAAACAATTTAAAGGCATTGCTACCAAATACTAATTGAGTGTATGTAAACTTCTGACCCACTGGGAATGTGAAATCTGAAATAAATCATTCTCTCTACTATTATTCTGACATTTCACATTCTTAAAATAAAGTGGTGGTCCTAACTGACCTAAGACAGGGAATTCAACTGTACGTAAACAGTGCTGAAAAATGTATAAATACTTATGGTAATATACTAATTGTAATATAAACAGGAGTAATAGTGACCAGTAGCAGGATAAATAGATAGATACTAATGGTAATGGCAATCAATAATCATTGAACAGCAGCGTAATGGTAGAAATAAATCGAATCAATAATAGTTTAACTGCAGCGTAGGTTTGAGGGGATGTGTGCGTGCGGGTGTAAGTGTGTGGCATCAGTAATGTTTGTGTGTGCGTGTAAGAGTGACAGTGAAGGTGTGTGTGTCTGAGGGGGTAGAGACCTGTGGATGGGCATAGTATCAGTGTGGATAGTCACCACCTCACCCAGCCATCTCTTCTCTCTCCCAGTCAGAACCACAACACAACCTCACCCAGCCATCTCTTCCAGTCAGAACCACAACCCAACCTCACCCAGCCTTCTCTCCCAGTCAGAACTACAACACCACCTCACCCAGCCATCTCTTCTCTCTCCCAGTCAGAACCACAACACAACCTCACCCAGCCATCTCTTCTCTCTCCCAATCAGAACCACAACACAACCTCACCCAGCCCTCTCTTCCAGTCAGAACCACAACCCAACCTCACCCAGCCTTCTCTCCCAGTCAGAACCACAACACCACCTCACCCAGCACTCTCCCTGCTCTCCTCTCTCCAAGTCAGGTGGTGTTGGCAGCAGACATGTTGGGTCTGGAGGGACTGAAGGACGTGGTGGAGATGGTGCTGACCAGAGACTACTGCCGCTACTTCCCCAAGGTAGGTTACTGAATACGAGGGAAAACGTCTGTCATGTCTGTTTGGCAGGCCGATTTTGCCGGCTTGTTTTTGTCTTAATGCAGTAGTGTGTGATACACAAAAACAAATGTTATTGCCATATGCAAGGGATAGGTACAGTGAAACGTGTTGTTTTACAGGGTCAGCCACAGTAATACGGCACCCCTGGAGCAAATCTGGGTTAAGTGCCTTGCTCAAGGCACTAAGACACGTCGACAGATTTTTCACCTTTACGGCTCGGGTATTCGAACCAGCAACTTTTCAGTTACTGGCCCAACGCTCTAACTGCTTGGCTACCTGCCGCCCACAACAGTTTTTTCTCTGTATGTTTACATGACTCTCTTGTGGAGGGTTTTAGCTCTTCCTACCATTGCAGTGCTTCTCTGATCTGCCCTAGCTTGGTCCCAGATCTCTTTGTGCTCTCTTGACAGGTACAGTTAATGTAACCATGCAAATATTCACTTACCTGTACATTTAACTGTACATTTACCTGTACAGTTAATTTAACCATGCAAAATAGTAACTAACCTGTTCATTTAACCAGACTGTATATTAAGTAAACTATTATTACCCTCACTTATATTATACGCACATTTAGCTATTTAAGTATTTCTCTGCCATCGACCTGTATAGTTAACCATGCAAATACTCCTTATTTATCTATATCAACTTTCAATATTTGTATCTTTTTTATTTCACCTAACACTCTGTAACAATGTATAGTGTACATATTCAGCCATTCACCCATACTATGCAATGTCTTTTTATACCTTTTTGCACTCCAGACTTCTTGTGTTTTTATACTTTTTCATACTGCCGCACTATGTATCATGTATCTGTCTTTTGTGTATTTTCGTTCTGGCATTTTGCACCTGCTCTGTGTTTTTTCGTAGCTTGACAAAGAGATTTCCCCTCGGGGATCAATAAAGTATCTATCTCTCTATCTATCGCCAACTTCATAGGAGTTGCCTATACAGCTAAAAAAACGATCTGGGACCAGCCTAGATCAGTGCTACATCTTAAGAGAGATCCTTGTAGTCTCAGACCAGTCTGCTTTAGGAGGAAAGCCATCTGTATGAACAGATTTAGCTGCTCAAAACAAAAGACAGAACAGCCTTCTGTGCTGTTTTGGTACCTTGGCAGCCTGTCTGGTCTGTTTTGTACCGCTCGGGCATCCCTGCACCCTTTAAACAATGTCCCGTGTGTTCCTGGTTCTCTGAACAGCCTCTGTTTCATCACTCCTACCTCATCATGTGCCAGATACAGTTCATATGGTGTGTTCTGTTCTGCCCCCTGCGACAGTCCTCTTCGATTTACCCCACAGCAGGCACAGAGAGAACTCTCTTTTTAAAATCTATTTTCACTCCTATTACAAAACAATATTCCTGTGACCAGTGTAAGACATTACTCATCTGTGTGTCAACTGCAAACTGTATAAAGATGTTTTTGTAACTAGTTTATTAAGTTCTCCTCTTTTAAAAGTCCCGCCACTTAGACAGGTTTGTTTTCTCCTCTTTAAAAGTCCCGTCACTTAGACAGGTTTGTTTTCTCCTCTTTAAAAGTCCCGTCACTTAGACAGGTTTGTTTTCTCCTCTTTAAAAGTCCCGTCACTTAGACAGGTTTGTTTTCTCCTCTTTAAAAGTCCCGTCACTTAGACAGGTTTGTTTTCTCCTCTTTTATTCTAACTGCAGCCTATAGATGGGGTTCAGAAAACCATCCTCGAGTGCCTCTCCCTCACCCATACCCTTGGTCTCCAGAGCCTCCACAGTCTGTGTATGAGGTGAGTGTATGTGTATAGAGCATTTTAGAGTTTATTTCTATGGGACATTCCGTTTTAGTTAGGACTGTTTGGGGTTTGTTCTCAGTTTGACAAATTTCATCGACAAGGTCGTGGTCAATTCCATTGCAATTCAGTCACTTCACGAAGTAAACTGAATGGAAAACTAATGGGATTGACCCCAAGCCTGTTTATCACCTTCAACATTCTATATAGTTGTATAAGAAGGGTTTGACGTAATCTGCGTCATCCAGAGCACAATAGATGTGCGAATGAGGTGCAAGTGTTACTCAACAGGGTCAACGTAAGGTCACCATGTTGCCCTATGTTATGTACAGTTGAAGTCGGAAGTTTACATACACTTAGGTTAACTGCCTTGTTCAGGGGCAGAACGACAGATTTTGCCTTGTCAGCTCAGGGATTCGATCCAGCAACCTTTCAGTTACTGGCCCAACGCCTAACCACTAGGCTACCAGCCGCCCCAATGTTAACAATCTATAGTTTTGGCAAGTCGGTTAGGACATCTACTTTGTGCATGACACAAGTAATTCTTCCAACAATTGTTTTATAATTCACTATATCACAATTTCAGTGGGTCAGAAGTTTACATACACTAAGTTGACTGTGCCTTTTAACAGCTTGGAAAATTCCAGAAAATTATGTCATGGCTTTAGAAGATTCTGATAGGCTAATTGACATAATTTGAGTCAATTGGAGGTGTACCTGTGGATGTATTTCAAGGCCTACCTTCAAACTCAGTGCCTCTTTGCTCGACATCATGGGAAAATCAAAAGAAATCAGCCAAGACCTCCGAAAAATAATTGTAGACCTCCACAAGTCTGGTTCATCCTTGGGAGCAATTTCCAAACGCCTGAAGGTACCACGTTCATCTGTACATACAATTGTACGCAAGTATAAACACCATGGGACCACGCAGCCGTCATACCGCTCAGGAAGGAGACTCATTCTGTCTCCTAGAGATGAACGTACTTTGGTGTGAAAAGTGCAAATCAATCCCAGAACAACAGCAATGGACCTTGTAAAGATGCTGGAGGAAACAAGTACAAAAGTATCTATATCCACAGTAAAGCGAGTCCTATATTGACATAACCTGAAAGGCCGCTCAGCAAGGAAGAAGCCACTGCTCCAAAACCGCCATAAAAAAGCCAGACTACGGTTTGAAACTGTACATGGGGACAAATATCGTACTTTTCGGAGAAATGTCCTCTGGTCTGATGAAACAAAAATAGAACTGTTTGGCCATAATGACCATCGTTATGTTTGGAAGAAAAAGGGGGAGGCTTGCAAGCCGAAGAACACCATCCCAACCGTGAAGTACGGGGGTGGCAGCGTCATGTTGTGGGGGTTGCTGCAGGAGGGATTGGTGCACTTCACAAAAAAGATGGCATCATGAGGAAGGAAAATTATGTTGATATATTGAAGCAACATCTCAAGACATCAGTCAGGAAGTTAAAGCTTGGTCGCAAATGGGTCTTCCAAATGGACAATGACCCCAAGCATTCTTCCAAAGTTGTGGCAAAATGGCAACAAAGTCAAGGTATTGGAGTGGCCATCACAAAGCCCTGACCTCAATCCTACAGAACATTTGTGGGCAGAACTGAAAAAGCGTGTGTGAGCAAGGAGGCCTACAAACCTGACTCAGTTACACCAGTTCTGTCAGGAGGAATGGGCCAAAATTCACCCAACTTATTGTGGGAAGCTTGTGGATGGCTACCCGAAACGTTTCACCCAATTTAAACAATTTAAAGGCAATGCTACCAAATACTAATTGAGTGTATGTAAACTTCTGACCCACTGGGAATGTGATGAAAGAAATAAAAGCTGAAATAAATAATTCTCTCTACTATTATTCTGACATTTCACATTCTTAAAATAAAGTGGTGATCGTAACTGACATAAGCAGGGAATTTTTACTAGGATTAAATGTCAGGAATTGTGAAAAACTGACTTGAAATGTATTTGACTAAGGTGTATGTAAACTTCCGACTTCAACTGTAGGTCACTAGCTATGTAATAGCCATCCAAAAGTCTCTGAGAACGGAACGGAAATTGCACTTATGCCAAAGTCTCACCCCACAGGCAGTGATATGAATAATTATGGCCTTGATAGTGTTTCAGGCTGGTCACTCTAACTTCACCATCTGTGTGTGGATTCCATCTGGCAGTAAGATACAAACAGAACAAAACAACTAAAACGTGGTATGTGGGCCGGGCTGTGCTGCCTGCCTTCTGCTCTGCAGAGGGGAAAGCTTTTGATGAGTCGTGTGTGTGTGTGTGTGTGTGTGTGTGTGTGTGTGTGTGTGTGTGTGTGTGTGTGTGTGTGTCAACATTTTCAAAAAAATCCCTAAACTGCACTGTGCTTTTTTTTTTTTTTTTTTAACAATTAGGTATCACAAAACTACCAGTCCAGGTCCCAATCATCAACATAAAGGCAAAATATGCATCTTTCAAATTATACTGAACAAAAATATACTCTAAATGCAACATGCAACCATTTCAAAGATTTTACAGTTGATAGAAGGAAATCAGGCCCTTATCTATGGATTTCACATGACTGGTCACAGATACCTTAAAAAACAGGGTAGGGGCGTGGATCAGAAAACCACTCCGTATCTGGTGTGACCACCATTTGCCTCATGCAGAATGACACATCTCCTCTGCATAGAGTTGATTGTGGCCTGTGGAATGTTGTTCCACTCCTCTTCAATGGCTGTACGAAGTTGCTGGATATTGGCAGGAACTGGAACACATTGTCGTACACGTTGATCCAGAGCATCCCGAACATGTTTGGTGAATATGCAGGCCATGGAAGAACTGGAACATTTTCAGCATCAGGAATTGTGTACAGATCCTTGCGACATGGGGCCGGGCATTATCATGCTGAAACATGAGGTGATGGCGGCGGATGAATGGCACGACAATGGGCCTCAGGATCTCGTCACGGTATAAAGCGTTTCGCATGTCATCGTTGTTAAGTTGGAAAAATGGCAGAGTGAGACTTGGAAGCGATAGCAGGTAAGTCCAATACTTTGAGAAGTTAAATGAGAAGGTGATTAAATGCAAATATTGTGAGGTGGAATTGAACTACAGTGGCAGTACAGATGCAATGCTGAAACCCAAACCATTACTGGCAGCAGTGCGATAAGGGACATAGTGAAAAAAATCACAGCGCTGATTACAGAAATGGTTGCAGTTGAGATGTGTAGCCAACCGTCTCTGTTCACTCTACCCTGAGATCCTGAGGCTGGGACTGAGCAACTGAGATGGCACATAATCCAGTTTCTCTATATTTTCGCAACGACACTGAACCTCATCACTTCTCTCAGTGCCGCTGCCTTAACTAAAAGTTGTTTCATATTCCTAGAATGCGTCTCAAATGGCACCCTATGGGCCCTGGTCAAAAGAAGTGCACTATAAAAGGAATAGGGTACCATTTGGGATGTTGCCATACATTGCCTGGGAAATTTAGGGCAGCAGGATTTGATATGTAATTGGGAGCTGTGCCATTTCTTTGGACACTTCTGGCTGCAGTTCCTTCCTAGCACCAGGACCAGTGAGGTTAATGAATGTGGCTGAGTCCCAAATGGCATTCGATTCGCTATATAGTGCACTATGGGCTCTGGCAAAAGTAGTGCACTATAGGGAATAACATGCCATTTGGGACTCTGCCTGTGTCTTATATAGGGTTTGGCAGCTCTCTCTGTGTGATGTCAGGCTGTATAAGTGGTTTGGGTAACGGACCTGACCTGTTTTACTGACGTAAATAACATGCTCTCTCTGTGTCATTAATCCCAACTCACCCAGACCTTCAGCACACAGTCACACACTGAATGTCATCACACACAGTGCACAGTCACACTGAGCCTTGCTGGATACTCAGTGGATGGTTACTGTATGTCAATGGTTTAGGGAGTGCCTAGGCTTGGTCTTGTGGTTAGGGCCGCTGCTTACAGCACATGTACGATCCCCTGCCTGTGTGGGATACAATCCCTGCCCCACCCAACTCAGTATTTTCTGTATAAAAAACACAATTAAAAGGTGTTCAACAAGCAGTAAGTCGGAGTGTGTACTGAAGTGACAGGCTCTCTAACTCTCGTTTGTACTGTGTGTTTCAGGTGGGTGGCTGAGCACTATGTGAAGAGCTGGTCAGAGAGAAACTTTGCCCTGTTGCCTTGTGAGGTCCAGAGAGCCTGTCTAAATGCTGTGACTGGAGCCATGGTGGGTTACAGACACACACACATACGTGTGTACACACAAACACACACACACACACGTGTACACACCAACTTCGTCAACACAATTGCCATAATGTTTCCCCACTGGAAGTCAATCCAAACATAATCAGCTGAGCGGGGTCATCTTTATTAAATAACAGTCCTTTATGGCAGGCGTGTTCAGTAGGCCAGTATAGTCTGGTAATCGAGTGAGTGGCTGCATCCCGATTCTCTACACTTTTCCCGACGTGTGTACTTGCACACATGGATTTAAAAGCATTGGATTGGTCTAGTTTTGGCTGGAGGGCGTTTCCACCATTGTTAAGTCCATGACGGGGAGTGTGCAAGTGCACGAAAGGGTAGAGAATTGGGACACAGCCAGTGTCTTTCACTCCTGCTCTCCAGCTGCCTCCCCTGGGTACACCTCTCTGGAGCTCAGCTTACTACTACTACTTACTACTACTTACTACTACTACTACTACTACTTACTACTACTTACTACTACTACTACTACTACTACTTACTACTACTACTACTACTACTACGGAGGGCCTGCCTGCTGCCAAAATGTGTTGCGTCATATGGGTTCCCCCTGTATCGATAGCCAAGTCCAGGGGGTCAGAAGTAACAACAGTGGTGTACACAGTCGATTTGATCAAACGTGTAAATGTCCTTAACAACCGTTAATGACTGTAAACGTGTTTTATTGTCCATAATCTAATTATGAAGCTGAATTGTGAATGACGAGATGCAGTGTTTCACAAACTATGTGTTGAGAAATGGCTCTACAATAACAGATCGCATAAGAGCCGTAGTAACTTGTTCCACAGACTGTGAATTATGAGATAGTTGGTGAAACACTTTGTCTGTGTGTATGTGGTTCTATGTGTTGCTCTAAAATCAGAGCTGTAACAAATATTGTTCCCCAGACTGTGTGTGGTTGTTAGAGGGAAGGTGCATGCCTACTTACCACCTGCTTGCAACCCTCCCGCTTACAGCTCACTGCCGCTGGCTAGCCCTTGTGGTAAACCTGGGAAGCAGCTCTGTTCGTAAGCCTTCTCTTGCCAGTACACAGCCTATCCTTCACCAAGACTCCTGCCAGGCCTCCTCCTGGAAACACACAGTAACTGTGTGTCTCTGCAGCTCCAGGCTAACTCAGCAGGGGATCTCCGAGCTGCCGTGGTACCGAGGTGCGGCAGTGTGCAGGTTATGTGGGCACGCCCTGGCATCGGCCAACCACTGTCCCGTTGCCTGTGGGTAAGTCTGGGAAGGCTAGGGGAGCTCACCCTAAGAGAAAAGCAACGTGCTGGTGGCGCAAGACAGGTGGTCCTCCGATAGCTCCGGTAGCCGCCTGCAACTGTGAAAGGCCGCTGGTCGTCCTGAGTTTCCCCCTTGTCACTGGATTCCACCCTGTCACATTGAAGAAGCGCCGTTGGGACATGCTTACCCCCGACGGCACTCTAACCTCTCTGCACAGGTATCCACCTCTGCCTTGGTGGGTGTGTGTTGTGGGGCAGAGAGAAAGAGAGATCATAATAGCTGTAATAAAAAAAGAGTTCCCCAGAGATGTAATGTTTATTGTTCCATCCAGACTGTACAGAGCGCTGTGATCCTGCTGGGTGTGTTGTGATGTGAAGGGGAGAACTACAAAAGTCTCTCAAATAAGACATAACCGTTAATAAGCCTGTTCTATCCAGACCGTACAGAACACAGTGACTCTGCTGTGTGGCAGTGAGCAGTTGCTGGGCAGTCTGCCGGAGGTCAAGTGGGCTAAACAGACAGTGGTGCTGGCTACAGAGCTGCAGGACCAGTGTCTGTCTGTCATTGTCGCACACCTGGCCCAGGTCACACACACGCAGGCCTTCCACAGCCTACAACGGGTAAGGGAAAACACACACGCATGACAGACACGGGACACGTGATGGACACACACCTACACGCGGCATACGCACACAGAGACGCACAGCCAATTTTTAAGCTGATTCATTTAGTCAGATGTAGATGGTCCATTGTTACCTAATAAACGAGGCTAATGCTATGCATAAAAACGCCATAGTATGCTGAGGCAGTTCTAGACGCAGAGTCCCAGTCCCAGAGGTTTGCGCTCGTATCATCGGTGTCTGCGTACATAATATAAATATTATATTTCATTCTGTGGGTGTCTGTCCTCATTGTGCCAACTCACTGTGTCTGACTCTGCCCTGATAGGAATACCCATTACAATCCCAATCATTCCACCCTGTTATCACAGACACCAAGCTATACAGCTGTGGCGACGACGAGTTTCATATAGGATTATCCTCATCAGCCTCTGAAATTGGTCTGATTTAGTTCATGTATTGGCATGGGAGTCCGAGATGTAATTATAATCCATCCTAATGTGTTTAAGCTGTGTACTACAGTGTAGTAATTGTTCTGTACTACAGTTAAAGGGGTTTCTCAGGGTCTGGTGTGGGGTTTCTCAACTTCATCCATCTTGGGTTTCTCAACCTCCCTTTCACATACATGTTGTTATATTTATATTCTGAGCTTTTTACTGTGTGTACTTAATAAATAGAATCAAATGTGTGTTTTGTTTTTTAGAGAGAGGAGTCGACGCGGGAACCGGCCCTGTTGAAGAAGCTGTGTTCAGCCATACGGGACGGGGTCACGGTGGATAACTGTTGTGACCTGTTCACCGCTGTGGATCGACTGGCTGGGGAGGAAGACATGGAAGGAGAGACACCCCTGGAGGAGGGGGGTCTGAGGGAGGAGGTGAATACAAGGACTCACATTCACTCAATCACAGTCCCCCATAACAAAGTCAAGGCCCTTTAACAATAGTTATTCCGATTTGCCTGCCAAGCATGACACGAGTTTTCTTCCATTTCAAAGGATAATGGTGAAATGACTCAGAAAACAGAAAGAGCTGTGACAGGTGAACATTCAAACATTCCCTGCTATGCTCTCTGCCTCTCTCTTTCCTCTTTCTCACAAACATTAGGTCAAAGGTAGGTGATTCACAGTTCCAGAGCCCCATGATTCCTGTGTAATTACTCCCAGGGGAGTGTGACACAGCTGAAGGTTGCAGGATGTAGAGGCCTGGCTGGGTTAGAGCTGCAGGCAGGGTTAGGCTGGCTGGGTTAGAGCTGCAGGCAGGGTCAGGCTGGCTGGGTTAGAGCTGCAGGCAGGGTCAGGCTGGCTGGGTTAGAGCTGCAGGCAGGGTTAGGCTGGCTGGGTTAGAGCTGCAGGCAGGGTCAGGCTGGCTGGGTTAGAGCTGCAGGCAGGGTCAGGCTGGCTGGGTTAGAGCTGCAGGCAGGGTCAGGCTGGCTGGGTTAGAGCTGCAGGCAGGGTCAGGATGGCTGGGTTAGAGCTGCAGGCAGGGTCAGGCTGGCTGGGTTAGAGCTGCAGGCAGGGTCAGGCTGGCTGGGTTAGAGCTGCAGGCAGGGTCAGGCTGGCTGGGTTAGAGCTGCAGGCAGGGTCAGGCTGGCTGGGTTAGAGCTGCTGGCAGGGTTAGAGCTGCAGAATACGGCAGGATGGATTAGTTGGAATGAGGGAGGGAAAGCATGAAGAGACATGGGAGTGGCCTTCTCTAATCTGCCTCTGTGTTGTGGCCAGTAGTCAGACGCTGTGAGAGCCAGCGAGAGCAAGAGGAAGTGAGAGAGGGTGGGTGTGTAAGATGGGGGGGTGACGGAGGGAGGGAGGGAGGGAGGGGACTGATGGGAGGGAGGGTTTGTGTGCGAGAGGAATCATTATAAATGTTGAGGAAGAGTAGGCGGGAGCACGGCAGCAGCCTCAGCTGATGACATCATCCATTTAGCTCAAGGGAGCTCAAGTGGATTCTGCAAGAGAGAGGGAGGGAGAGAGAGGGAGAGGTGGGGGTGATGGTTACCATGGCGATGAGTACTTTAAGCAGCTGCTGATTCGCTCGTGCTCTCTCTTCCCCCCTCCCTATCTTCCTCCTCGTCCTCCCTCCCTCCCCTCTCTCCTTTCCTCTCTAAACCAGCCGTTCAGGCGAGAGATTGGTGCGCTGCGCGCTAGGCTGTGGACCTTCCTGCTCCAGTCATTCTACGCCGTCCGCCACACGAGGGGATGGGAGACCCTGCCCTCCAAGCACAGAGAGAGGATACTGGCAGGTAAGAGAAGGGAAATTCAAACGGACGCCTTTAATCTCTGGGGCTTTAGCTGTAGCTGGGAGGCGATCTGATCTGTCCTTCACTGCAGAGGAGAGCCAGAGCTCTCTTCCTCTCAGGCTGCAGGGTGCGCTTGTTTGTTATATTCAACCCAACAACGTAGTGATGGTAGCCTGGTCCCAGATCTGTTTGATCTTATTTGGCGTGACAATGACCATAGGAAATGACAAGAGACGGTACAAAACAGATCTGGGACCAGGCTATAGTGACAATGACCATAGGAAATGACAAGAGACGGTACAAAACAGATCTGGGACCAGGCTATAGTGACAATGACCATAGGAAATGACAAGAGACGGTACAAAACAGATCTGGGACCAGGCTTCAGTGATGGTGCACAGTGTCTGTCTCTTTATCGTTAGAGAGGAAGGAACCAAAGCCCCTGAAGCATATGTTACTGCTGTTGCCGCTGCTTCTGGCTAACATCGCACAATTAATGGCTGCTTTCAGCACGGCTGCAGAACAGAACAGAACAGAGAGCACACAGCCACGACCTGGAAGTCCATCTATTGTTTGGGCGAGGAGGGTGCCGCCACGGTCACTCTCACCCCATTTTCAGCCAATCTTAATCAAGGCTAACATGCTAACTGCACCTTCGTCTGCATTTTCTGTTCTGTATTGTAAAAAAAGGGGTGGGGGTGGATGGTTGAATTCCTCTGTCTTTGTGGATTTTACACATAATTATATGCATTCTCTGAGAAACTAATAATGTACTGCTTTGTTTTGCCTGTTTAGCTTTGTGACACATTACATTAATTATTTATTGAACTTTGTTTTAGAATTCCACTGACATTCCATACTGATGGAATCTCCCTCTCTGTCTCTCACATTTTACACACGGCAAGGCACATACAATGAATATGCATACAGTAATGTAGCCACACAAGTCACATCATACACACCCACCACGGACACACACACACTCGACTACATTCCGGTGCAGCAGTTTAGTCTTGATTTGGAGCCTCTCTGGGGAAATGGTCTTTTCTTGCTCGCCGTTGGTTAAATGAAAGCCTTGCAACATCAGGATTGTACGAATCGTTTCACGCACTGTATCTCATTGAAATGAAAATCAGGAAGCCTTAGGTGGAATAGCCACATTGCAGTATCCGTCTCTTCAATGGACACGTCTTGGATTTGATATTTCGGGGACATTGGTATATTTCACATGGAAAATATCCATCATCGAATTGTATGCTCCTTGTTTTTAAACGTGTTTTTAAATGTTGTTTTAATTATGTGTTCCTATATCCTATAGCTGCTCTTGATAAAGGAGACAGTAGAAGACTTGGGAAAAAGCCTGTTTTTACCAGCTCACAGGTAATGTATCATAAAAGCTTACTTATTATTTAATTTAAAAGCAATAGTTTTATTCCTCCTTTGTATCGTTAAATCACTTAGTTGGGTGATATGAACTGATCGATAACACAGAGAAACCTACTTTAGTTGAATGCACAAATTATTCTCTGGATATGAGCATCTATGTCATGTAATGGCGTGATTATGAGCTTTTTTTGGGCTGTAATCACTGCACACGTCACAGAGATGTGAATGGTGGAAACCCTAGAGCCAGCCTCACATACGCACACGCACACACACACACACACACACACACACACACACACTGGAGGCGACACATGAGAGGTGTGTGTGACGTGAGTGGCTGAGAGGGGCCCCGCCAACAGCAACCTGACAGATATTGACAGGAAGTGCTGTGATGCGGAGCAGGCGCCTGGAAGGACGTTTTTCTCTCTGTCTGCCTGCGTCCCAAATTTCACCCCATTTCCTATATAGTGCACTACTTTTGACCTGGGCCCATAGGGCTTTGGTCCAAAGTAGTGCACTATATAGGAATAGGTTGCCATTTGGGACGCCATACCACTGTCGCTCTGCTCTGCTGACCCCAACACAGGGTTGCTGACGGCTGTCATTTCATAATTGACACAGAAAGCAATTACCTTTCAGCCCCTCCGAGTGATAAACACACAGACCTTGTGTCTTTTCAGACTGTTGAACAGTAACACAAGGCAGAGAGAACCTGGAAGGATGTGACGAGAGCCAAGGTTGCTTTTGTTTTACAAGCCTGAGTTATACAGTACAGCTCAGTAGCTTGCAGGCATCCTCACCCGTATTGTTAGATTCTATTAAATGTAATTTCATTTGAGTAATTTAGCAGAAGCTCTTATCGCGATCAACTTAGTCGTTCAGTCCATTGATTCAACTAACGTAGGTTAAACAACAACCTATCAACGATCATTACAACTAAAACCTTCTTAGCCGGTATCTGCAAAATCAGTGCTAATCAGTTTCTAGATTGCATGTTAATTCCAGGTTAGGTTGGGCTTCCTTCTTCCCTGTCTTTAGCTGTTAAATTGAGTCCGAGTCCATTATTTTAAATGATGTGTGATCTGAACCTTTCCATTCAAACCTCTATCGTCTATTTTTAGCAGCCAAGGGGTGTAAGATGTGCCTCAGGTCCTGCAGCCCCGTGTGAGAGCCCTCCTGTCCACAGGACCAATCGGGTCGTCAGGAACACAGGAAGTTGCACTACGGCTGCATCATCAGCCACCATGAAGTCGGACGGGCTGGGGACCCCAGTCCTCCCAGCCACCGCAGAGAGAGGGACTAACGCTACCAAGCCTGGAGACAGTGACCCATCCAGGGCAAAGAACGGCAAGACCAAGCAGCCAGGCGATCACCGGAGCGCCACGGCTAAAGCCAAGACTACAACCTCTGCCACAGCCAAACCAGTGCTCAACGGTGCGGCTGGCCCAGGGGGGGCTAAGAAGGAGGTAGCCACTACTAACGGTTCCAGGGGCTCCCCAATGGGGGGTAAAGGGGCTAAGGACCAGGACAGGAGGCCTAACCCCGGAGCCAGGCCCAAGACCTCTCCTCCAGGCACCACCTCCACAGCTCAGGCTAGGCCAGGGAAGCTGCAGAAGAGTACAGCAGGGAAGGGTGACTCTCTTCATGGGGCAGACAGCAGCACAGCCCACCCCGCCACCACCACCCCCTCCACATCAGGCAGCGCCTCCCCTGACAACAGCTCCGGAAGCCCACGCAACAGCCACGCCATCCCAGGTCTGGTCGAACATTCAATGTTATTAACTTGCTCCCCAGTGGGCAAAACTGGTTGAAAATACCTCATAATGACGTTGTAATGACGTTCAACTTGTTTTGCCAGCTGGGTAACTAATTTCCAGGTCTAACATCCAATGTAATTAGCTTGCCTCCCATCTGGGAAAAAATGGTTGAAAAGACGTCATGATAATTTTACAATTACGTTTAAATGACGCTGTAATAAAGTCATTCCAACCAGTTTTACAAGCTGGGTTAATTCACTCATTCTTGTTCTTATGATAACAATAATTATGTTTTTTGGCAGGAAGTGAAATCTTTGGCAGCAAGTTTTGTGGAGAATAAGTAACAGACTGATTTGAGTTATGCTTTAACCCTGAGGGGTTCTAGGGAGACGGAAAGGGAATAGATTGAAGTAGAAACACGTTATATACAGTAGTGGTGTGCATGAATATGAATCAAGAAGCACTCCTTTCTTTCATGCATATTAATCAGTTCAATGTAGCACCACAGAAATAAATATCCCTATGGATACCACAGCCTGGCAACAGACACCCCAAAACACCGCAGAGCTGAAGGTCAAAACCCCTTAGCTCACACACAGCGGTGTGACCAGTTATTTCTCCACACCCAGTCTGGTCCTAGCTCCCGTGGTGACTGTGTATGCTCGTTTGGAGAAGGAGAGGAGTTGTGTAGTTTGTAGACTGATAACAACACCCTCTGTTTGTCTGGGGAATTGGGCCTCAGCCGGCCTGTTTTTATACAAAAGAGAAGGAGGGAGTCAGAGTGCCATATGCTCTCCCTCCCTCCCTCCCTCCCTCCCTCCCTCCCTCCCTCCCTCCCTCCCTCCCCCTAACCAAAGCCAGTCATCCCTATCCATCTCTACTACAGCTCTATCCGTTTTATTGGCCCTGATTGTGCATTATTTTGGCTCTGGTGTACAGCACTATTATCAGCTCCTAGCCTCTAGCTCTCATAATATTAATTCAAAAACACTAATTGTTTGTCAGATATTGACACCCCTGTTAGCTCTTTAGATGAATGTGCATTTCTCCCCTCAAAACAATGTATGTTTATTGTTGCCCTCTCCGTCCCCACTAAGCTGGTTAGCTAAATTAATCATATTCCTTCTCTTAACCCCTCGTTCTAAGTGAGACGTTTTCATTTTCCAACAATAAATATCAGTGTTTTGGTTCAAGGTTAAAGCACACTATAACAATCCTGTGTTTTAGGTCTTAAGCCAAAAACACAGACTAAAGTTCTGACCAAATCTCCACTGACGAAACCCCCCCAGAAAACAGACACTGCAAAGACCAACAGGTAAGCAGCATTGCACCCACAATCAGAACCCTCTACTTAGATTGAAGACCATCCCTGAGAAATGGTAGAAATAAAACCTCTGCTGCCCCCCACTGTTATATATTGGTAGTTGCTAGTCCATACAGAGATGGATGAAACAACACTGTGCTTGTTTATGCTAAGGTCTTATGAGGTTCATGAGCTGTCGTCCCTTAATGTTATCAAACCCTGTGATATTGTATACGTAATGTTTTGATTGTTTGTTGCTATTGTCCGACATTTACAATCTATATTTTTCTACAATTTTAAAAATAGCTTTCATTTTGTGAGTGTCGGGCTTCATTTTCTGCTCTCTGGGGCTGGTTTATGCTTTTGATTTGATTGTCTTTCTAACCTCCCTTATCAGCCCAACCAATAAGCCCAGCACTAGAGAGGCCAATAAAGCCAAGCTTCCCGCTGTAGGAAGAACAACAACTAAAGTAACAGGAGCCAGAGGAGACACGAAGGGAAGGAACACACCAACAGGCTCCGCTGAGAACCATGGTGCGCGCGTGTGTTTGTGGCCAATACAAATCCTAACATCATCTCACTGTGGGACAAATTATTGAAATTTTCTCATTTCTCCTCTCATGCAGTCTCTAGACCTGGGTCCTCCCTGTGTGCCAGAAAGCCTGCGTCTCCCAGGAAAGAGGAGGATAAGGATGGTTCCACAGTCTCTGCAGACAAAGCAGCCAGGAAGACCACGAAACCCGCCCCAGCTACCGCAGCCAAATCCACTTCTAAACCAACAAAAGCCAGCTCTAGCTCAGCTCCTTCCAAACAGCCTCCGCTAGCAACGGCCAAACCTGGACCTAAGCAGAAAAGTACCTCTGAATCTCCTACAGGGAAAGCCTCCCCCAAGTCAGCGGGGCCAGTTCAAAACTCTTCTAAAAAACTTGCAGCTCAAGAGAAAGGAGGACATAATGGTACAACCTTAGCAGAGACCCAGCAGGCTAATGACACTGGTGCTGGAGCAGAGAGGGTCTCCTCCCATTCAGATCCCAGAGAGGTGGCATCCACAGAGCAGAGCCCGACTCATAACAGCACACTACCATCAGGCCCCCAGGGCCTCAGTGGAGGAGGGGACTCCCTCTCCTTACCCATGAACACCAGCCCTAGGAATCCTCTTAACTCTGCCAAAGAACCAGGTAAACCTAACAGCACAGGAGTCAGGGCTTTGTCCAATCAGCCACCAGCAACCGACCACATCTCTCAAGGGAACACCCTTGTAAACGGAGAGCCTGCTAAGCACACAGAGGGGACACACACAGGTAAACAGACTCCTGGCTCAACCAGAGATCTTCCCCTAGACACCCCGACCCCAGGCAGCCTGGGCAGCACAGATACCCCTCTGGAGGACTCGTGGAGCGGCCTGCACCAGCAGGTCAGCCCCGAGTCAGAGTCCGGCAGCGCCACCACCTCCTCAGACGACATCAAGCCCCGCTCTGAGGACTACGACGCCGGGGGCTCGCAGGACGACGTGGACGACTGCTGCTCCAACGACCGCGGCGGATCCAAGGGAGGCGGAACCATGCGTTGCCATGACTTCCTGGGCCGCAGTAGTAGTGACACGAGTACGCCCGAGGAGCTGAAGATGCTGGACGGCGGGCTGCGGGTCGAGGTGAGGCTGAAGGGGCGCGAGGTAGAGACCACCAGTGAGGAGGAAGGGGTGAGGCGACGGCCACGCTCCTGGCTGAGCAGGGACCGAGAGGAGGTCCCTGTTGAGGAGGAGGTAGAGAAAGTGGAGGCCAGTATTACGGTGAAGCAGGTCCCCGACAGCCAGCTCTTCTCCTCCGAGGAGTCGGAGGAGTCTGAGGAAGAAGAGGATGAGGAAGAGGACGAGCAGTCCGAGTTGGAGGTTCTTCCTTGTCATCATGCCCCTCCGCCTCCCGCTGACCCATCCCCTCAGTTCCAGGGCATTATCAACCTGGCCTTCGAGGATGGAGCTGACCCTGACCAGGACATTGAGCAGCAGCAGCCGGACTACCAGTCAGCCTCTAACTTCCGCCGCTCTGTTCTGATCTCTGTGGACGAGTGTGAGGAGCTGGGATCAGAGGAGGGCGGGGCGCAGACTCCACCCCAGCAACAGCCTGACAACCCCCTCACACCCTGCGAAGTCTTCGAGAGTGACCCTCCTCCGGCCCATCAGTCGGCCCCCAACTCCGTCTCTCACTCTGGGGAGCACCAGGAGTCCGACCTTCCCAAAAGCACACCTCATCAGGAACAAGGTACCAAGCAGGAGTCCAACACCAAACCGATTGTTTTCCTCACTGAGATCCAGGATCCTCTGGTAGATGACCATAACCCCACCAAGGTGGAGGGAGTAGAGCCCAGCCCTGGTTGCCCTCCCCTGGACCCTGACCTCAGTGACCTGCCTTCCCAGGAGCGGGAGAGGCCCTGCCACCTGGACCTGCGGCCTGCTGAACAGTACAGCAACGGAGGGACACCACGCAGGAACCCCTCAACCAAGCCTAACCAAGCATCTGTACCTGCTGAGAGCAAGAGAGCAGACTTACATCTAGACTTAAATTACCCTCAGCAGACAGGGGAGTCTCCTGCACATGCAGCTATCCCACAATCCCCAGCAGGTAATGTATAATAATCTACATTTAGGACCCCCCCTAATTTAAACCCTAAAACCAAACCCCTCACCCATTTTCCTTCCCCACCCAGCCAAACTCCATCAGTCAAGGCATAGTTAGTTAATTCACCCTTTGCAAGATACAATCTCTGTCTCAAATGATATGATGCTCGGACTACTCATTTGCATAATGAACCGTACACTTAGCTATCCCATTCCTCTCAAAAAGGATATTATGCAGATTACTTAACTAGTTCAAATTCAATGAGGGGATCATTTTTGTATATGCCCATATAGCTAAAAGCTTGCTATCATTACGCAAAACATCTGTTTGTGTACCAGTCCATTGATTTGACTTTGAAACACCAATTTAAAACACAGAGATTGGTCAATCAAAAAACGTGAAGGAGTAGTTTAGCTATAGTCAACATATATCCTAATGATTATACAAGCTTTTTTCCGGTGCATTTTGACCTTGACTACTCAGAATATATATGAAAAGGGGGAAAAAGCAATGCTAATTTCAATGAGAAAATTGATACTAAAATATTACGTTTGGGTCCCCAAATGGCACCCTATTCCCTATATAGTGCACTACTTTTGTCCATGGGGCTCTGGTCAAAAGTAGTGCACTATGTAGGGAATAGGGTGCCATTTGGGATGCTAACTTTATTGTCAAGTACTATGCCATGTGTTGGTTATAAACCACCTGCCTTGTGACAAGGTGTGGCGGATTGACGTAGGCCTAGTTGTACCGATGCACTTTGATGTACATAAAAATGCAAGTAGGCCTATTCAATGATTTGTCATTGTTTATTTTATTGAATGCCATGAAATCCAACAGCTTCTGGTCTTTTTCAAGCCAATAAGATAATAGCTTATGATATTATTTATTGGGATTGATGTCTTTTATATTTTGTGTTTTATGCAAAAGACATGCAACCAAGCTATGATTTTAACTACCAAATCAAATTACATAATAATATGACTATTTGATTTAGAAGGTAAATCCCAAAAATATCTGTATTGTACTATGGACCACACTACTAAGCTGTCATGATGACCAGATTGCTTTTGAGAAAGTTGTAGTCTATGTCATTCTACGTGTTACCTACCTACAGGGACCCTTACCTACCCAGGATTGGCTTGTTTTTGTTGTAATTTGTCAGATCCTCCTAGCCTGTTCCTCAGTCTGCTTATCTAGTAAAGACATCTGCATGCCAGTAAAATACAAGCCATTTGTTGTCTGTCATTTTATTTATTCCACCCAATATTTTTGTGTTTTGTTTTTTTTACTAGTTGTATTATGTAGTGCTGGTTTGGTTCAATAGACTGTGTGGTGCTGCCTGGTAGTCTTCTGTGTGCGGTGTGTCTAGAACATGGTTCTGATATGTCTCTCTTTTTTCACTCTCATATTATACAGCAAATCCTTGCGCTATTACTTAGTTAGGGGCTGCGTCTGAAATGGCACCCTATTCTCTATATAGTGCACTACTTTGTGCACTATGTAGGGGATATGGTGGCATTTGGTACGCATACTAGTTAGGGGGTATCCCAGTGCAAAATGTTTCTGCTTTCAACATCGTTAAGTGGTCAGTTTGATTACCTTTTGCCATTATAGACCTCTTGTTTAGTGATATTGAAGCAGTGTTTATGATAGAAAGCAAATGGGAAATGTCAGAGAAAACGAGTGATGTACGTACTTCCTTTTGTGCTACAAATGAAATCATTTCTGCCTGCGTTTAGACTTTTGTTACAGTATAATAATCCTATCTGTACAATACAAAAGGTATGTTCATTAGTTAAAGAGACATGCACGGTTTACTTCTTCAAACATATCACTGGTGCCTGAGCAAACTGAGTTATGCAGAGGTAGGCTAGCTAACCTGCGCTGGCAATGCAATGCAATGCATGGCTTATTGTGTTTTAATTACTGCTCGATAAAAGAGACACATCCAGACAACTTACATCCCTCTGTGCTTCACCTTTAAGGCAGCTGTGCATCCTCCCTGTCACCCACAGTCCAGGTCAGTGACTACTCATGATTTATACATCTGATATAAATTGTACAGTGTATCAACAATATCATGTCATAATCCATTGGTCTGTAACGTGAGTAGCAATGCAATGGTGAAACGAGGCCCCCCCCCCCCCTATCTCCTAGTATAATAGAGGACAGGTCATTGCCTGATCCAGTCATTGATTATTAAATAGGTAAGAGGACACAGTTGCATTAAGGGTGAAACTTTAGTCATTTAAATTTTAATGGAAACAAGTGACCAGAAGAATGCCTGTGTAATGACTATGGACTCATGGAAAGCTGAATCGTTGAGTCACTGTGCAGTATTGTCAATTGTTTTTAGGGGACAATGAGGGACAATGTGACAGATTGGATCAAACAACGACCCCAACCTGTACACAAGAACGCCGCCCGTCCAAAGCCCTCTCTCCCATCTTCGAACTGGACGTGGGAGAAGCCTTTGAGCATCTCAGCTCCTCGGACAACATCAAGGACAGGAGCAGCAGGAGCACAGTGGGGGAGGAAGAGGAGGAGGAGGAAGAGGAGGACAATGAAGGTTACAATGAGGAGAGCAGTAAGTTTGCGGAGCGTGACTGGAGCATGCTGAAGCAACTCCTCTCAGACCAGGAGTCCAGTCTGGGCGTCATAAACCCAGTCCCTGAGGACCTGAACCTAGCCCAGTATCTGATCAAGCAGACCCTGTCCCTCTCCCGGGACTGCCTTGATGCCCAGCAGACCTTCCTGCCCCACGAGAAGGAGACGTTTAAACGCTGGGCGGAGCTCATATCACCCCTGGAAGACTCCACAACTAGCATAACTGTGACCAGCTTCTCTCCTGAGGACGCTGCCTCGCCGCAGGGGGAGTGGACCATTGTAGAGCTAGAAACACATCACTGACAGACCAACTGATTAACAGCTTTAAGGACTAAGGAGACACTAGCCTATCTGTTAACTTCTCTCTGGATTTATCAACTATACCAGGGGTCTTCAACCTTTTCTTGGCCAGGGACCCCCTCCCAGGCAAACCGGCGACCCCCATCTTACGTTAGCAATTCATTTTTTAAAATGCTGACCCACTGCTGTACCCCGGTTGAATACCCCTGAACTATACAACACTTCTGACTGCATTTAAGAGACTGACACTGCTTCAGTACTATCTATCAGGGAGCTGTTACACTTTCTCTCTGGACTTTTACAAACAGGTCTTTTGTCTCTCTCGACAACTACAGTACAACAATTCTTCTGTTTTATACCTTGATTTCATTATGTTTGATTTCTCTTTTTGTTGCTTTTCATGGACCTCTCGAGTTTTTTGGGGAATCTCAAGCTGCGCTTGTTTGTTTTGCATTCAGTCCATCACCTTCCGTTATATCCTGAATACTTAATGGACTGAGCTGTTGTGCATGCAGACATTTTTTTTGTACGTTTACTTGTTTGCAACATTTTAGAAGAAAATGAAAAAAGCTTTCTCATGCGCTTTACTCTTTATGATGGTTAGAAAGTGGAGTTTCAGAGGAACTAGAGAACACGTTGGCTTTACATTCATTGTTGTATCTGAAAATAAAAAATGTGTGCTTCTAAATACAATGGTTTCATTGATTGTTTTAGTGACGGTTCATTAAAATATGATATTCTATTATTTTAGAATATTTGTGAAATTATAGATTTTTATTGCACATGTCAGGTTAAAATGAGGGATACACTTCAAAAGGAATATTTGAGCATTTGTTACTGTATCTGATTAACTAAATAGAATCACCTTTTGGAAGTGGTGTAAAGTACTTAAGTAATACTTTTTAAATATGTTTTACGTAAATAGTTTTTGGGGGTATTTTACTTTTACTTCACTACATTCCTAAAGAAAAATATGTACTTTTTACTCAATACATTTTCCCTGACACCCAAAAGTAGTTGTTACATATTGAATGCTTAGCAGGACAGAAATTGTTATTTTCACACACTTATCAAGAGAAGATCCCTGGTCATCTCTACTGCTTCTGATCTGGCGGACTTACTAAACAAATGCTTTGTAAATGATTTCTGAGTGTTGGAGTGTGCCACTGGCTAAAAAACACTTTGTGCCTTCTGGTTTGCTTCATATAAGGAATTTGAAATTATTTATACTTTCACTTTTGATACTTAAGTATATTAGCAATTACATTTACTTTTGATACTTAAGTATATTAGGGTAGATCTGGGACGGTTGTAACACTTTTCACCTTTTTGCCAGTTTCTGAGAGATCGTTTATGGTAGTCTATTCAAAACGTGATATAGTCTGGGAAAGAGCAGGTTCTTAAAGTGTTGTATACTCTAGTGTATTTACTACTGTCTATGTTTTAAACTGGACATAGAGTTGATTAATAAATTATATCTTGTTGCCTATGAATGCCATCCCCATTGGGCGAAAGAAAGGGATTCAAGGAAAGAAACCTGATCTTCATTAGAGAAGCTAGATCTGTGCTGTAATCAATCTTCCATCTGCCTTATGCTGGGCACCAGATCCACTACGTGGCTAGAATATGCAGCCGTCTACTGCAGTATTTATGATGATCAGATCGGGGTAAGCTCACAGTCACAGCTTGTAGAAGGGCAGGGCAGGCTCACCAGTCCATGGCGTGCATTTTAGACTGGAGAGAGGTAGCAGGATTGCTTAGACAGACCCTCTTGTTTAGAGGAACATACTGTATATCTTAAACGGAGGTTTTATTATAATTTAAGAACAGAATATCTCTGAAAATATACCTATTTAGCAAGAGGTCAATGTATTCCATATTACACCGCAGGACAAACACAGGGCTGAAAGATCCAATAAATAATATGAATACTATGATATTTCAAACATAGTAATCACCCAATATCTTCAATGATACGGTTATTTGGAACCTTCTACTGTGTCTCACCTGAAAACTGCTGGAAAGTTTTCGATGGTCATGTTCTGGACAAAGAGCAGATATGCCAGACAGGCCTGTACAGAGCCTGGTGAGAGGCTTCCTTATGGCTGGTAGCGTGGCCTAGGATCAAACATGCAATGTAGTCTTGCTTTAGCTAGGTTCATATTCAAATTGTCTCTGCGAGGTTGATTGCCTTGTTGGGTAGTCTCAGAAAAGTTTGTCCCTCAACCAGGTAGACCCAGATTAATTACCAGTATGTCTGTAGCAAAGTGCCATAGGGGAAACTGTTTATTATGGATGTATATAGCCTGGTCTAGCTGTGCCTGAAGGAGTGGCTCCCTCAAACTCCACATGCAGCTGTAAAGAGAACAGGCACATACACAGATAGGGCTCTACATGTGCAGAGCACATGCACCTTTGCCCAAAGAGTGGTGGGCTAATTTCCCCCAAAATGTTTTTTTGTCATTGTCGTAAAATTCTCAGCTATGCTTCAGAACCAAAAAGTTGCGCGTTTCGATTGTTGACCAATGACCAGTCATCAGCATTGGCGTGCAAAGGCAGGCGCGCCTATCCAGATTAGTGACCAGAAAGAATTTATTTCATTTCCTCCAGTTTCGCCAGTCATGTTTAAGTTATATGGCATACAGCTTTTGTCAAATTTACTTCAAAGGTTGAATTATTTCCCATTTTAGCTAACCCTTTCCCTAACCTTAACTTAATTATCCTAACCCGCTACGTTAATTCTCATAACCTGCAGCCTAAATTCTCCTAAACCTGCAACGAAAAGTCAATTTTGACTAAAGCTGTATCACTTCTAGACAAAACTAATTTTCCCTGGTGAAAACATTAGGCCTAGGCCCAGTTTAGCAATCTACTACTGACCGATCTTTGCCCGAACAATAGGCTACCTGGCGATTTGATTAATAATTGTAATATTTCAGATAGGCCTAGTTTGGGTGGCTACTCCTGACTATATATCTAAAATAAGCAGCTGTAACATCGCACTGCCTTCAATATTATGGGATGAAGATGTAACATATTCTGGAGAATTTATTACGATATTCGTGAGGAAGAACAGAGCTACCCCCATTGCTTGACTTGGACAGGAGCTCACCTGAGCTGAGTACGGGCACTTCAAACTTTCTACAACTTGAGCTCCTGTTCCTCTCAAATAATATTAGCTCAAACGTATTGTGGAGCTCCTAAACCTAAATATTAACAGTACCGACACCTATTTCAGTCCAAGTCAAGCACTGTCTACCGCTCTGGCAACGAGCACTCTGCAGGCAGGCTGCCCTTCAAAGTGATGTAGCCCTTCAAAGTGATGTAGCGCTACAGACAGAACATGCTTTTCCATCCGATCGTGCAACTTCTGCTTCTGGACTCCAGAGATTTTACATTATAATGTAGGGTACTAGGGGGTAACTAGTCCCCCCTATGACAAATTATAATTACTGAAACAAAAAACCAATGTTTGGGGGGGGGGGGGGTGGTATGTGGAGGAAGGTCATGCTTAGGCAAATAAACTATTAAGAGAATAAATGGCTACAGTTGACACTAGTTATTTCACGAGGTGTTTTCAGAAAAGGGGCGTTTTCCACACTATGAGGAGATTTGATGTAAAGTCCTTTTTAACTAACCTGCCCATTAATTATTTCTTTGCTCTTTGTTGTTCCTTTTCCATACTATACTTTATGTACAATTGCACAAAATATTATTTGAATAATGCAATATTTGAAATCCCTTTGAATAGTTGTTTTTAATTCATTAAAAATAATTTATTGGAATGGAAAGTATTCAGACCCCTTGACTTTTTCCACATTTTGTTACGTTACAGCCTTTTTCTAAAATGTCCTCAGCAAAAAAAATCCTCAGCAATCTACACACAATATTTCTGCATCATTGAAGGTCCCCAAGAACACAGTGGTCTCCATAATTCGTAAATGGAATAAGTTTGGAACCACCAAGACTCTTCCTAGAGCTGGCCGCCCGGCCAAACAGCCATCGGTTGAGAAGGGCCTTGGTCAGGGAGGTGACCAAGAACCCGATGGTCACTCTGACAGTTCCTCTGTGGAGATGGGAGAACCAGATTCTCTGTCTGAAGAGTGGCTTCTGTCTGACCACTCTACCATAAAGGCCTGACTGGTGGAGTGCTGCAGAGATGTTTGTCCTTCTGGAAGGTTTTCCCATCTCCACAGACAAACAATAGAGCTCTGTCAGAGTGACCATCGGGTTATTGGTCACCTCCCTGACCAAGGCCCTTCTCCCCCGATTGCTCAGTTTGGCCGGGCGGCCAGCTCTAGGAAGAGTCTTGGTGATTCCAAACTTCTTCCATTTAAGAATGATGGAGGCCACTGTGTTCTTGGGGACCTTCAATGCTGCAGAAATGTTTTTGTACCCTTCCCCAGATCTGTGCATCGACACAATCCTTTCCCGGACCTCTACGAACAATTCCTTCAACCTCACGGCTTGGTTTTTGCTCTGACATGCACTGTCAACTGTGGGACCTTATATAGACAGGTGCCAAATCATGTCCAATTAATTGAATTCACCACAGGTGGACTCTAATCAAGTTGTAGAGACATCTCAAGGATGATCAATGGAAACAGGATGTACCTGAGCTCAATTTCAAATCTCATAGCGAAGGGTCTAAATACTTATGCCAGGTATTTCGGTTTTTCATTTTTTATAAATTTGCAAACATTTATTTAATCACTTTTAGAATAAGGCTGTAACGTAATAAAATGTGGAAAAAGTCAAGGCGTCTGAATACTTTCCGAAGGCACCGTATTATTGCAAAATATTTAACTCATCAGAGTGTGCTGCTTTCCCCTCTTGTAATAATTGCTCAACAAGTCTGTGGCCGTGGTTGAGTGATTTTTTTTTTTTTAGTTTGAGCACATGCCGCCCAAAAGTGTGTATGGCCCCGAGAGAGATTAATAATAATGTTTTACAGATTAACAAGCCGCTGCTCCTTTTAGCAACCGCCATATCCAACCAAGCACACACACAGACAGTCAGACTGATAGCTGCAACTTGAGAAGCTC
Source organism: Thymallus thymallus (assembly GCA_023634145.1). Lineage (NCBI taxonomy): Eukaryota > Metazoa > Chordata > Actinopteri > Salmoniformes > Salmonidae > Thymallus > Thymallus thymallus. Next base: position 13,121,329 of record CM042392.1, on the reverse strand, counting down.
AGTCTTTAGCTGATTGTCTGAAGTAGTGCCACCATACTTGCGGTTGACCCTCCTTCACCCCCTCCAGGAATGGCTCCATGAATCTGGCCAGAGCTGAGCAGCAACGACACAGACAGTTCGTAACCTCCACCTCTATAAGGCACCGGCAGCCTGGACACCTGCTTCTGTATGGCAGCCAGAGCCAGGCCTACCCAGGGACACTTCTCATCACCCAGCCACAGACATTCAAAAGTCACCAAGATTAGTGGCACTAGGAGAGGCAAGGATACGTTTTTTTAAAGCTATTGAAGCGATGTATTATGCATAGGTTGTTTGACTGCATTCTGACTTGTTTTGGGGGAATGTATCAACGCATATTTGGAAAGGAAACGGTAATCAAGATGGAGTTACTGTAAATCTCCAGTAGAGGGCAGCAGACACCATCGTCAGCAGATAGACTTCAAGTGTTACAGTGTTACCTGTAGCAACTATACCACTGCTCAGTATTACCTGTCTGAGGATGTGGGACAATAAGTATGATGGTATCTGCATTGAGGTCCGGATGAAGGTCATCTACTTGGCGAGCAAAACCAGCATGAGTTCTGTCGGGCTGCATGACTGAGAGAGCAGATTTATATGTTACTGTTAACTCTGATGCCCTGTCATGTGTATCTACACTCTAAAAAGAAAAGGTTCCTGGAGTATCCTTTAGGGGTTCTTCAAATGTAAACTGTGGGGGAACCTCTATAAGTTCTTCGAAGAACCCTTTTTAATGGATCCTCAAAGAACCTTTTGAAGAACCTTTTGGGGTACATTTTGTAACTACCCCCCCTCTATTATTATTATTATTATTATTATTACTAATATGCATAACAATAATGGTCATATGGTCAATGTTTTAGTTGTCAGTGTTTAATGTAACTTTAGTTGCAAAGCAGAATAAGAAAATCTAAATATAAGGTAAACTCCCAGCGGAGCCCTAGGTCCAATGGATATATCCTCTGGCGTGTTGATGTTAATGTGTTGATGTTCTCCGTATCCATAGCCAGAATGATTTTCCAGAGCATGGTGATCGAACAGGTTTCCTGTTATATTCAGGTGTAGGGAGGGTGAAGTCTGTGAATCCAAAATGTTTTAATTATACAAAACATGGACATGACATACCTTGGTTTTTGTGGTAAATATGAATGAAAACAAAAACTGTTTTGATAATGGTTTTCATACACATACTTTGTCCATGATGTAGAGGCCTGTGGGTTATTCATTGAAGAGGTAAGGGGGGAGGATGGTAAATGTGATCTGCATAACATACCAATACCAATTGACATACCTTTGTGTGCCTCCTCTCTGTATACAGTGGCTTGCGAAAGTATTCATCCCCCTTGGCATTTTTCCTATTTTGTTGCCTTACAACCATGAATTAAAATAGATTTTTGGGGGGTTTGTATCATTTGATTTACACAACATGCCTACCACTTTGAAGATAGAAATACAAATATTTTCTATTGTGAAACAAACAAGAAATAAGACAAAAAACCCTATTCACCCCCCTCAAAGTCAATACTTTGTAGAGCCACCTTTTGCAGCAATTACAGCTGCAAGTCTCTTGGGTTATGTCTCTATAAGCCTATCACATCTAGCCACTGGGATTCTTGCCCATTCTTCAAGGCAAAACTGCTCCCGCTCCTTCAAGTTGGATGGGTCCTGCCTGTGTACAGCAATCTGTAAGTCGTACCACAGATTCTCAATTGGATTGAGGTCTGGGCTTTGACTAGGCCATTCCAAGACATTAAAATGTTTCCCCTTAAAACACTAAAGCGTTGCTTTAGCAGTATGCTTAGGGTCATTGTCCTGCTGCAAGGTGAACCTTCGACCCAGTCTCAAATCTCTGGAAGACTGAAACAGGTTTCCCTCAAGAATTTCCCTGTATTTAGCGCCATCCATCATTCCTTCAATTCTGACCAGTTCTCCAGTCCCTGACGATGAAAAACATCCCCACAGCATGATGCTGCCACCACCATCCTTCACTGTGGGGATGGTGTTCTTGGGGTGATGAGAGGTGTTGGGTTTGCGCCAGACATAGCGTTTTCCTTGATGGCCAAAAAGCTCAATTTTAGTCTCATCTGACCAGAGTACCTTCTTCCATATGTTTGGGGAGTCTCCCACATGCCTTTTGGCGAACACCAAACATGTTTGCTTATTTTTTCTTTAAGGAATGGCTTTTTTCTGGCCACTCTTCCGTAAAGCCCAGCTCTGTGGAGTGTACGGCTTAAAGTGGTCCTATGGACTGACACTCCAATCTCTGCTGTGGAGCTTTGCAGCTCCTTCAGGGTTATCTTTGGTCTCCGCTCTGATTAATGCCCTCCTTGCCTGGTCTGTGAGTTTTGGTGGGTGTCCTTCTCTTGGCAGGTTTGTTGTGGTGCCATATTCTTTCAATTTTTTTATAATGGATTTAATGGTGCTTCGTGGGATGTTCAAAGTTTATGATATTTTTTTTTATAACCCAACCCTGGTCTGCACTTCTCCACAACTTTGTCCCTGACCTGTTTGGAGAGCTCCTTGGTCTTCATGGTGCTACTTACTTAGTGGTGTTGCAGACTCTGGGGCCTTTCAGAACAGGTTTATATATACTGAGATCATGTGACACTTAGATTGCACACAGGAGGACTTTATTTAACTAATTATGTGACTTCTGAAGTTAATTGGTTGCACCAGATCTTATTTAGGGGCTTCATAGCAAAGGGAGTGAATACATACTGTATGCACCACTTTTCTGTTTTTTATTTTGGGGATTTGTTTTTTTATCAAGTTATTATTTTCATTTCACTTCACCAATTTTGACTATTTTGTGTATGTATATGACATTACATGAAATCCAAATAAAAATCCATTTAAATTACAGGTTGTAATGCAACAAAATAGGAAAAACACCAAGGGGGATGAACACTTTTGCAATGCAGATACAGACACAACAGTAAGCAGTTCAGCCATCTGCAACCAATACATATAGCCTTCAATATATTCTTATAGCCTACATATTCTTACCTCTTTGTTGATTGATATCTAATACATTTTCTGTTTTAGAAAGATTTGCACAAATGTGAAAATATAGATATAGTCCTTCACATCGACCATATGACCACTATAGCCCTTCACATCGACCATATGACCACCATAGCACTTCACATCGACCATATGACCACCATAGCCCTTCACATCGACCATATGACCACCATAGTCCTTCACATCGACCATATGACCACCATAGCACTTCACATCGACCATATGACCACCATAGTCCTTCACATCGATCAATAAAGCTGAGTTGACGTCCTTGCAAAATATAGACCCCTGTATGACTCATCATAACTACATTTTTCATTAGATGTTCTCTTTTTCAAGCAAATATCCATTCACTACAGTTAGATAATCCTTGACATTGACGTTTAAGGCCACACATTTCTAATTTGTGAGTCAATTAAATTTCTTCAAGCCAGAAATCCTTTGAGGCTCTTTTAGCTCCTGAAAGACATAGAAAAACCATCCTGACATTATGCTCATGTAAGTGTAGGGCGTAGAGGAGAGGGAGGCGTGGGGAGGTGGGACAACCAAGGGCACTTAAAGAAGAGGCTTTGCAAACAGGGTTACCATCAGTGGAGCGAGAAATCTGACTGGATATCGGCTGGTTTAGTCCTCACACCTTCAGGTCAACAGGCAAACAACAAGCTCTGGGAAGTGGCAGAGTCCCGATCATTATTATATGTATGCATTCCAAAGGGCACCCTATACCGTACATAGTGTCCTGGTCAAAGGTAGTGCACTATGTAGGGAATAGGTTGCCATTTGGGGTACACTCTATATGTCCATGGTGGCAATGTAGCAAAGTGGCCTGTACTAGTAGACTTGCTGTTGTCACAGAGGAGACTGGAGTGTGACTGCGTCCGCCTTCACTATTATCGGCCTCTGGGATTAAATAGAAACGATACTGTTAATGTATCAAAAATGACTTGAGGTGTGATTTGTCTTAGGATATCTGTAAAGAGAATTACTCATTTGGCAGAGACTGAGAGGGTCTTTCATAGGAGGACATGTGATGGTGATCGATGCATTCACCCGGTTCTTCTCATCTTGAATGAAGTCCACCAGTTTTTCCATGTCACCCTGATTAATAGATGTCAACCCAGTATTCTGGAACAGTTCATGGTCCTCTGGCCTCAAACCGTCTTCCACCACAGCTTCTCGCTGTACAGATACAAGATGTCGACTGACACCACTCACAGAGACAGCTGGTTCAAAGTAATAGTTTTGACAGTATTATGCATCTGATAAATCATATTATTGTAGAACAGTTCATATCCATCATATTATTGTGAGCGTAGCTAGTTGTTATCATTATGATATGAGCCGCTGTTAGCATGTTAGCTTACCAATCTCTGGATGACATCCTGCAGCTCATCAGCCATCCTCAGCGTTTGTCCTGACTAACAATTATTATGGGGTCCAAAAAATAAGTTTGAATATTCAGAATATAGAAGCAATACTAATAATATTTAAATTCATGCCAAAAAAACGGACACCAGTTTCTGTTGCAGTTTAAAAATGACTTGTGGTAGAGGTGGACTGTCCAGAGCCCTCAGGAAACCTTTATCAAGCCCTATGTGCCTGAAATGTAATAGGATTATAGCAGTGCTACATGATCACTGCAGACAACAGAACACACACATACGGCTGTAGCTAGTTGAGGGACTGCTCTCCTTGGTCCTTATTTGTAATAAATAGATAGGGTTAGCCAGGAGCATGTTTGAACGATAGGATTTAGCCAGCAGCTGCTGGTTAGGATAGGTTTGCTCTCTGTATTGCGTCGTGATGAAAGCAAAGCTCTGAACAAAAGCCACAAAGCAAATACACGCCGAGACAGGAAATTGGGCTTCTGTGTTGACTCTGATTTTGTCATCTTTAATTGGAGGTTGATGATTGTTGTGACGTCAAAGCTTCTTACTACAATACATGAAAAATATACTTAACACATACCTTTTAGCAGACGCTTTTAACCAAAGCGACTTAAAGTCATGCATGCATACATTTTAAGTATGGGTGGAACCCAGGAATGAAACCCATTATCCAGGCGTAGCGAGCATGGCAAGCTCTACTAACTGAGCTACAGAGGATCTCTTTAGGTCTAAGACATATCTGGAAAGGAGAGGGGAATGAGGGAAATGGGAAAATAATCAGTTGTGGATTATTATTTTTCAAGCACTCAATATCAAAAGACAACCACAATGGTACAGTGGGTCATGTGTTTTCACTAGACATTGGGATGATACAGTCTGAGATAGACAAATACTATAAAGTGGAGCCAAATGATAAATTATGTGCATTGAAATGCAATGCCTATCACTTGGTGTCTTCACACTCCTGGACACAATACAGATTGACATAGAAGAATTGTTCTCTTTTCCAAAGGGGAAAATCAGCTTAACTTTACATCAATATTTAAATATTTCATAGTCAGGCAGGTAGCCTAGTGGTTAATAGTGTTGGGCCAGTGACTGTAAGGTTGGGGGCTTGAATACCTGCTCTACACAGAGGAGTCTGTCTTGCAGCTGGAGAGAGAGTAGGTGAAAAATCTGTCAATGTACCATTGAGCAAGGCACTTCACCCTCATTTATTCTGTAAATCACTCTGGATAAGTGTACCTTGGTAAAAAGCCAGACCATTTTTAGCTCAGTAGTAACATATGACCAAACTCTACCTCTAGAGAGCACTGTTTTCTCGAAGTGAGCTGTGGGGTATCAAGTAGAGCCAAGCCTTGAGCCATAAATTACGTTTCTGATTTGAGAGTAGAAATCAGCACAGTAGCTTGATGAGATATGTTAAAATACATGGAAGCGATGAGATGAACAATACACTGAGTGAGATATAAGTAAGATAAGCTGCAGAAAAGTTTCATTGTATTTTTAGTTCTGTTGTTCATCTATTTGTGTAATAAACTGTAAATATCATTAATATTGTGTTATTGGAAAATGTATAGTCAATTGAAATGAGACAAACAGATTATCCTGAAACAGGCAAATGATGGAAAAGGTTTGGTTGCCATAGCTGTATACTGTGTACAGTTTGGATTCTTCCCAGATGACAATGGGCCAGTTAGAGGAAAGCGATCCAGGCAGGCAGGGTGTCTCTGTGTTCCTGGCTGTGCTGTGACTCTGCCGTTCTCCCTCTGGCACAGCCTGAAACATTAATGACCACCAGGTGAATGTGATCTGCCTGGCCAACGCTACTTACAGCTCTCCCCTCAACCACCGCCCCACCAAGATCCAGCCTTCTCTTCTCACAACATCACTGCTTGAAAAAGGAGGCCAGTGGATAGGAAGCCTGTGGGCCAGGATGAGCTCTACTGAAAATACAGCACTTTGTGTCCATGATAGACTTTTATTTAGCAAACTATGAATGGCAACTGATATAGCATGTAAGCCAATAAGCATAGTCATTGACAATTTTTTGAAAAATAACATTATATACTGTATATTATTATTTTTTGCAATATATTGGCATACATGCTCAAGATGCAGATTTGAATATTACTCAACAATAGCCAAATGAAAGATATTTCAGAGAATGTAACTGCTGCAATATTGAGAATGGAATAAAGGAGGACTGGTGGACCAGAAAGGGAAAACAGTTTAGACAGGAGGTGGCTGGGAGATGTCTGTGACAGGTGAAATAGAAATTCTAACACTTGAGCGAGCACTTAAATGGATAAAGAGAGATATTTTCTAAAAGGCTAAAAGCCTCCATCACTTCCAACAAGACAGTGGCACCCCAAACTCAGTGTGTCAGCATCTCTGTACACTGGAAGAGAGGGAGAGGAGGAGGGGTGACAAAATTGCTTTGACAGCCGGTTCATATGTAACATCTCCGATGCTTCCACCTTGGGGAGTTGCTCGGGAGACGGGGCTCCGTCGCCGGGGGTAACCATGCCTGAGTTGCCGTGCACACCGTAGCAGAGAAAGAGGCCTCGACCGTGGCCCGTGTCCGTGAGTCGAGACACACAGTAGATTATTGATCACAGCCAGACAGGGTGTCATTCTCAGAGACACAGCAGACAGCCAGCAGTTTCTCCCTCCCTGTCCATTAAAGGTCCCCTCTCTGTCGGTATTGATTGGGGAACAACTCAACACTGGTAATCGTCATCAAAATGCTGATTTACAAACAGGCAAGCAGAGCAGAGGCTGGTAGAGGAAGCACGGTACAGTGACAGCGACATTCAGTATGGATCTGTTGGTGTGTGTTACCCCCAGTGGCCCCAGCCAACAGGCCAACAGGCAGATGCTAGTGTCCAGGAAACAGGGAAACCTGCTTCATCGTCTGGGCCTTTGTCCCTGTCCCTTGGAAGCTGTCACCTCCCTCTACTCTGCTGGATAAAGCAGCATTAAGGGCTGTTGAAAGATGTGGAAAAAAAGGGTCCAGACAACATGCGCACCACAGCACGGTAGCCTTCGCCAAAGTACACAGAAATGCCCACAAATGCACTGACACACTTAGAGCTCACAGGGGCACAGCCCCTCCCTTTGATTGTTTTAGTATGGACTGGATGTTCCCTTGTGAGACCTGGAGCTCCTTTAACTCAGTCCACTAGGGCATCTCTCTTTAACTCAGTCCACTAGGGCATCTCTCTTTAACTCAGTCCACTAGGGCATCTCTCTTTAACTCAGTCCACTAGGGCATCTCTCATTAACTCAGTCCACTAGGGCATCTCTCTTTAACTCAGTCCACTAGGGCATCTCTCTTTATCTCTTTTTAAATCCTTGCTGAAGACACACTTTTGTAAAGATAAAATATCTTCTTTCATTCTCCTTCCTACTGTCTTTGTTAGCAGTTTTATTTTATTATTTTATGATGTGAAGCACTTTGTTACTTGTATTGAAAAGCGCTATACAAATATTATTATTCATATTATTGTATAGTGGGTGGCAGATAGCAGAGTGGTTAGAGCCTTGGGCCCATAACTGAAAGGTTGCTGGATCGAATCCCGAGCTGACAAGGTTTTTACCTTGTTGTATGTTGTATGTTGTATGTTGTTCTGCCGCTGAACAAGGCAGTTAACCCGCTGTCATTGTAAATAAGAATTTGTTTTTAACTCACTTGCCTAGTAAAATAAAGGTTAAATATTGAAAAGAGCTATACAAATATTATTGTTACTTGTATTGAAAAGCGCAATACAAATATTATTATTCATATTATTATTATTATCCCTGTCAAAACTAGTCTTAAACTTCAAAACCTATTCCTAAAATCTACCCTGACAGTGACACAATTCTTCCTATACTGCTGCTGGTGAAAGTCTACACACCCCTTGCACAGTCTTCACATTTTGCTGCTTTAAGTCAGGACTGAGACTGGACCATTGAGGAACACTCACCGCCTCTTGGAAAGCCATTTTGGTGTCTTTGGCATTAAAATGTGTGTAATTGTCCTGCTGGAAAAGACAACTCTATCCCATTGTTAGGTTTTCAGAAGAGCACAGTGGGGTTTCCTCTAACTTTTTTTTTACCTGGACTTTGCTCCTTTCATATTTATATTGATCCTGACAAACTCCCCAGTCTCTGCTGGTGACAAGCATACCCATAACATTATGTTATTGCTGCCATCACAGTGCTTGAAAATACATAGGCTCAGCAACATTGAACACTTTACATTACTGGCCTGTATGACAGAGTGAAAAGAAGGAAGCCTGTGTTAAGAAATCCACTCCAAATCATCCATTCTGCTTGCATTAAGAAAGCATGGCAAATACCTTATATTTGTGGCTTCAATTAAAAACTACAGGTTTAGGTCAAATCCAACACAACACAGAGTGAAACCCTCTATATTTTCAAGTATTGTTGTGGGAACATCATGCTATGGGTATGCTGGTCACCGGCAGGGACTGGGGAGTTTGTCAGGATCAAAATAAATATGAAAGGAGCAAAGCCGCCCATCAATAATTCCCAACCAAATTTACTGAGCTTGAGCTATTTGGACAAAGCAATGTATATACAGTGAACTCCAAAAGTATTGGGACAATGACAATACTTTTGGGATAGTCCTGAATGATTTGTGAGTAATGATGAGTGAGAAAGTTACAGACGCACAAATATCATACCCCTAAGACATGCTAACCCCTAAGACATGTTAACCACTAAGACATGCTAACCTCTCACCATTACAATAACAGAGGAAGTAGCATTTTTCTCACTCATCATTATTCCCGATTCATTCAAGACTATCCGTAATCATGGTTGCATCCACAATAAAAGTGACTCCAAAATGACAAAATAAATTATTTGCCATTCATTTCTATTGGGCACAAAATAACCTGAAGCACAACCAAATCAACCAGCAAATGCATCCAACAAGTTTGTAGAGTCACAAGCTTGATGTAATCATTGCATGCTAGGAATATAGGACAAAATATTAAACTTTTGACTACTTTACACATATAAATTAATTTGTCCCTATAATTTTGGTCCCCTAAAATGGAAGGGCTATGTACAAAAAGTGCTGTATTCTAAACGGTTCACCCGATATGGATGAAAATACAGACAGTCTGCACTTTAATCTCATAATCAGTGTATCATTTCAAATGCAAAGTACTGGAGTACAGAGCCAAAACAACAACAAATGTGTCACTGTCCCAATACTTTTGGAGCTCACTGTATGTTTCTCTAAGAGTTGTGCAAAGTTAAGTACAGTATAAAAAATGATTTACAGCTGTAATGGCTGCCAAAGGTGGTTCCACCAATTATTAACTCTGTGGTGGGAAGAAATATGCAATCAAGACATAGTTTATATTAATTTGGAAAATGTTCTATAATTTTCTTTCACTTTGATAATGTGGACTAATACCTTTTTAGAGTTCATTTTAAGTTCATTTTAAGGTAGTGAAATGTGAAGACTGTGCAAGGGGTGTGTAGACTCCTTAGAACAATTTGGGAAGTACAAAAAAACACTTCATATGAACCTGGTGATTCTTGAGAAAATGTGGTCTATGGGTTCATCATTGACTATTAGGAACTTGACACATTTTTGTGATGCAACTTCGCAGTAAATTTTTGCAAAAAGTAGAGACTGTGATACTTCAGCAAATGTAATGTTTATTATGTGGGAAATTTCTACACATACTAGGTAATCTTTGCAAAAGAAAAAAAAGGAACTACAAATCAGAGAGAACTGTGAGATTCCTGGCCAATTACTACTTCTCTTTTTTTAGGTGAGAGTACTCCAATGAAAGAAGCAAATCAAGGTCAGCATATCAGAAGAGTATCTGTGTTTGAAATCAGATGCAGCATTCAGTCCAGACCAACTACAGTAAATAGCAGCTGAAGTGGGTCTGGGGACCTGAGGGAGAGAACCTAAACATGGCAGTTTTTCTTGACAAGCAGCAGAGGGGGACCGGGGGATTTGGGAGCAGAGTCAGTCTGTTAGGGGCCCCTGGGGGCCTGTTTCTTCACAATGATTTGGGCTGAGGGCTGAGATAGCTGGCTGGCTGGTAATCGGTCCACTCACTCAGTGTGTATGTTCTCTAAGAGGTCACTAAGGAGAAAATAAGGAGAAGGGGGAGTGAGGGGACTTCGGGTTGTCTTCATGGAAGTGTATGTATATACAGTGCATTCGGAAAGTATTCAAACCCCTTGACTTTTTCCACATTTTGTTACGTTACAGCCTATATTTTTTTTTTAAGTCCCTCATCAATGTCCTACACACAATACCCCATAATGACAAAGCAAAAACAGGTTTTTAGAAATGTTTTGACATTTATCAACAATAAAAAAACTGAAATATCACATTTACATATGTATTCAACTCAGTACTTTGTTGAAGCACCTTTGGCAGTGATTATGTTATTTAATCAATTTTAGAATAAGGCTGTAACTTAACAAAATGTGCAAAAAGTCAAGGGGTCTGAATACTTTCCGAAGAAATTCAGAAAGTATTCACACAACTTTACTTTTTCAAAATGTTGTTAAGTTACAGCCTGAATATTTGTATTTTGTATTTAACCTTAATTTAACTAGGCAAGTCAGTTAAGAACAAATTCTTGTCCCGGCCAAAATCATCCCTAACCCGGACGATGCTGGGCCAATTGTGCGCCGCCCTATGGGACTTTTTTCCTGGCCTGCACACAATACCCCATAACGTCAAAGTGGAATTGTGTTTTTAATTCTTTAAATTTTTCACAAATTAATAAAAACTGTAACGTCCCTCAGTCAAGCAGTGAATTTCAAACACAGATTCAACCACAAAGACCAGCGAGGTTTTCCAATGCTTCGCAAAGAAGGGCACCTATTGGTAGATGGGTAACAATTAAAAAAGCAGACATTGAATATCCCTTTGGCCATGGTGAAGTTATTAATTACACTTTGTATGGTGTATCAATACACCCAGACAATACAAAGATACAGGCATCTTTCCTAACTGTTGCCGTAGAGGAAGGAAACCACGCAGGGATTTCACCATCAGGCCAATAGTGACTTTAGTACCTATCTATCTATCTAAAACAGTTACAAAGTTTAATGGCTGTGATAGGAGAAAAATTAGGATGGATCAACAACAATGTAGTTACTCCACAATACTAACTTAATTGACTTTGTGTAAAGAAGGAAGTGTGTACAGAATAAAAAGATTCCGAAACATGCATCCTGTTTGCAACAAGACACTAAAGTAATACTGCAAAAAATGTGGCAAAGCCATTCACTTTTTGTCCAGAATATAAAGTATTATGTTTGGGGCAAACCCAATACAACACATTACTGAGTATCACTCTGCATATTTTCAAGCATAGCGATGGCTGCATCATGTTATGAGTATGCTTGTAATCATTAAGGACTGGGGAGTTTTTCAGGATAAAAAAGAAACAGAATGGAGCTAAGCACAGGCAAAATCCTACAGGAAAACATGGTTCAGTCTGCTTTCCACCACACTGGGAGATTAATTCCCTTTTCAGCAGGACAATAACCTAAAGCACAAGGCCAAATCTACACTGGAGTTGCTTACCAAGAAGACAGTCAAAGTTCCTGAGTGGTCGAGTTACAGTTTGTACTTAAATCTGCTTGAAAATGTATAACAAGTCTCTATATAAATTATATTAATTAATTCACACATCATAATATTTATACAGCACCAGTCAAACGTTTGGACACACCTACTCAATCAAGGGGTTTTCTTTATTTTTACTATTTTCTACATTGTAGAATAATAGTGAAGACATCAAAACTATGATATAACACATATGGAATCATGTAGTAACCAAAAAAGTGTTAAAATATATGTGGGAACTCTTTCAAGACTGTTGGAAAAGCATTCCAGGTGAAGCTGGTTGAGAGTGTGCAAAGCTGTCATCAAGGCAAAGGGTTGCTATTTGAAAAATAAAATATATTTTGATTTGTTTAACACTTTTTTGGTTACTACATGATTCCATATGTGTTATATCATAGTTTTGATGTCTTCACTATTATTCTACAATGTAGAAAATAGTATTTATTTTATTTGGGGTTCTTTTTTAAGAGTGATAAACAAAAACATAATCCCGGACCACTCCACATCTTGGAGTGTAACCCTGCAGAGCCATGACGAATCTATTAACTGGTCAGGTTACACAATAATTATCTTCTTGTTGTTCTGCCTATTAAATATACATGGCTATGTGATAGCAGTGACCTGAGATATGCCTCCTGTTCTGCAAACACTGCTGTTGCTCCCCACATGCCTTCAGCTACCTTCAGCCTAGCCATAATAACAAGACTAAGTAAGGGGTTACACTTTACTGCTATGACTACGCAACATTGTTTGTTGTTCCAATTTAAGCTGAGTAAACCAAACATTAGGAACACCTTCCTAATATTGAGTTGCACCCCACACTTTTGCCCACAGAACAGCCTCAATTTGTTGGGGAAAGGACTCGACAATGTGTTAAAAGCGTTCTACAGGGATGCTGGCCCATGTTGACTCCAATGTTTCCCACAGTTGTGTCAAGTTGGCTGGATGTCCTTTAGGTGGTGGACCATTCTTGATACCCACGGGAAACTGCTGACCGTGAAAAACCCAGCAGCGTTGCACAAACCGGTGCGCCTGGCACCTACTACCACACCCGTTTTAATAAATTTCTCCTCTGGGATCAATAAAGTACCTATCTATCTATCTATCTATCTATCTATCTATCTATCTATCTATCTATCTATCTATCTATCTATCTATCTATCTATCTATCTATCTATCTATCTATCTATCTATCTATCTATCTTTCTATCTATCTATCTAATCTCTTCATAGGCACTTAAATATTTTGTCTTGCCGATTTACCCGCTGAATGGCATACATACACAATCCATCTCAATTGTCTCAAGCCTTAAAAATCCTTCTTTAACCTGTTTCCTCTCCTTCATCTACACTGATTGAAGTGGATTTAACAAGTGACATCAAAAAGGAATCATAGCTATCACCTGGATTCAGCAGGTCAGTTTCAAAGAGCAGGTGTTCTTAATCTTTTTTGCACTCTGTGTGTGTTTGGTTGGGAATCATTATTGGACTGCAATATTCAAACCTTGTCTCTAAATCACAAGCAAATTTAAGTCAAGACTGGACCACTCATAAAATGATGCGGCCACCACAATAATTGAACCTGAATTTTTTATTTAGGTCAAAAAGTGAATTTCTTTGCCGTATTGTTTTGCAGTATTGCTTAACAGCCCTCCTTCATTTCACTTTTTCACACAGGCCAGTAATATGAAGTGAATGCAACGTTGTTGATCTTCTGTATTGTGGTGGCAGAATCATGTAATGGGTATGCTTGTCACCGGCAGGGACTGGGGAGTTTGTCAGGATCAAAATAAATATATTATTTAGTATTGTGGTGGAAAGGAGCAAAGCCCAAGTAAAAATTTGAGGAAAACCTGCCGTAGTCTTCTGAAAACGTAACCCTGGGATAAAGTAAAATTTTTCAGCAGGACAATTACACACATTTGTATGCCAAAGACACACAATAATAGTTTTCCAACAGGTGTTGAGTGTTCCTGAATGTTCCAGTCTCAGTCCGGATTTAAATCGGCTTGAAAATCAAAGACAAGGTTGGAATATTGCTGTCCATCAATGATCCCCAACCAAATTTACTGAGCTTGAGCAATTTTGACAAAAACAATGGATATGTTGCTCTAAGAATTGTCCGAATATGGTAGAATCGGATTCAAAATTATTCACAGCTGTAATGGCTGCCAAAGGTGTTTCCACCAAGTATTAACTCTGGGATCTGAAAACAGACGCAAATCAAGACATTTTCAGTTGAAAAAATATTTTAATTTGGAAACTTTTTCATTATTTAATTTTTCACTTTGGAAATGTGAAATAGGTTTTAAAGATCGGTAGGAAAAAAAATCAAATGTAATGCCTTTTTAGATTTAATTTTGAGGCAGCACAATGTGAAGACTTTACAAGGGATGTGTAGACTTTCACTAGCGACTCTCACAGTCATAGCAAGTAAAAGGTTTCTGTAAACATTACTGAGAATGTTGTTGCTGTTCGGGCTCGCTACTTGCTAATGCATTTATGTATTTTAAAATACAAAATGTATTTGAAATAAGTACATTTCAAAATACAAGTATTTTGTAGTTTATTTTGATACGTTGATCTTTATGGTATTTTGTAATTGTATTTTGGTCATTGTATTTTGTGTTTTTTGCCCGTGTCCGTGCATGCTTGCGTGTGTGTGTTTATCCGTGCGTGTCCATCCATGGATGTGGGTGACTCATACCCAACATGGCAGCTGGTTTTCAGGGGGGCTCTCTCCTCTCTCCTGCTTTGCACGAGCCCAGGCAGAGAGGTGAGGGCCTCTGGGGCTGTGGAAGTACTTACCGGCTGTGTGTCTCCCCTCCGCTCCACTTTGGTCCCCACGCTGCCTGGGCCCTGGCATTATGCTGCTTTGATCCTGCCTCAGTCTGACACATGACCACACAGCCCCCTGAACGGCCATTAGAGCAGGCTTCAGCTACCCCAGCATCTGTGTCTCCCCTGCACCGCATGTACCGCCACCGCTCAAATCATTCATTAAATCAGAACACAAAAAGTAACTTTACTTGAATGCCTCTGCATTAATATTTTATCAATAGCTGAGAATAAATCTTTTGTCATTTTGTTCTCCTTCCTTCCTCCAGTTTTTTTTTCTCTCTCTTCTCTTATAGCTCCCCACACTCACTCTCTCTCTCTCTTTCTCTCTGTCTCTCTCTCTCTCTCACTCCTATTTGGATAGACACACACGCTTGGCGAAATGGATCTTATTAATTTTTCAAAGAGATTCATAGCTGCAATCAGGCCTGGTTAAGTGGGACACTGTATCACAAAGCAACAACTTTTTCCGCTCTCTTTTTCTCGCTCTCTCTGAAAATCACATGGTGTTTGCATAGACAAGATTTTTACAGATATGGAGAGAAAGAGGCAGGTGAATGGAACATGCTGAAAATATAGTTTTGTGCTTTGCTGACAAATGTGTGTGTGCTATCAGACTCTGTGAGTCAAGATCAGAAATTTAATGTGCTTTTCAATTAAATAAGGCTGGGATGAACCCCAGACATCTCCCCTTGTAGATGACATAGTGTAAGTGGTGTGTGAGCACTAGTAATACCTATTCTATGAAACATGAACAAGCTAGTGCACTCTTACATAAGGGGCCGTTCATGAATTGCGATGGCATTTCAACTTGCAGAATTGTTTAAATAGATGTTTCTATACCAAAACGTATTGTACGATATTAGGGAACTTATTAACATTATTAATCAACATTAACTGAATTAATTTTATTTATCTGAATAAATGCATTCAAATAATGCTTGTGTTGCCATTTTGTCGTTGGTTGTATTCACACCTTGAATTACAATTCTGGCTTTCCATAATGTTTTTCTGTCAAATCAATTTGCACATCTAATCAAGAAGATAAAGGGTCATGGTAATTTGAAGAAAGGTTTTGATTATTATTTATTTGACCTTAATCAGCTATGTGTGTAAATTTGTATTGTGCAAAAAAGTTATATTTGTGCTATGCTTTGTTTTGCTCTAAAATCAACAATAATTTGAAGGTGAGTCATCAAAATGTAATAATTAAATCCTTAAAATGTTTACTTTTTAATAATGTTACAATTAGGTACTGCAATATATAGAAAATAGTAATAACCTATGCTGTTATATCGCACATAATGTAAAACCAATGACTTGACACATGATTATTTCTTAAAACAGAAAATGCCATGGAATATGTTACAATTCCTCTCCCGACACCAATAGAAATACAAAAGGAAGATTGTTTTGCAGTTTCTCTGCATTGTCTGTATAGCTTCTGCTTCTTTGCTGCAGTTATATTTTTATAACTTTTTTTCTTTGCACTCCAGATATCTTGTATTTCTATACTTTTTCATACTGCCGCTCTATGTATCATGTACCATGTATCTGTCTTTTGTGTATTTTCGTTGTGGCATTTTGCACCTGCCCTGTGTTTTGTTGTAGCTGCTTGACAAAGAAATGTCCCCCTCGGGGGATCAATAAAGTACCTATCTATCTATCTATCTATCTATCTATCTATCTATCTATCTATCTATCTATCTATCTATCTATCTATCTATCTATCTATCTATCTATCTATCTATCTAAAGTTGTCCATACATAACAAAAGTAACACAGTAGGATTTGGTTAAGTTACTGCAATGACACTGAATGCTAATTTGTGTTGATAGCATATTTGTGGGAACTTTGATAATAACTTACATAGACAAAAAAGTAATTGGTGTTACTGATAGTCACTGGTGTTACCAGCAGGAGCAGTAACAAAAGTGAGTTGCAGCAACACCAGTGATGGTAACAGCAGTGAACATTTTGAAGAAAATATGTATTTTCCAAGTTAAAGGCCACAAACCAGAGTTCATCATTCATACAAAAATCTGTGAATAGTTTTTAATTAATTGTTTTATGTCATAAATATAGTTTTCTTTACATAACAATGACAAACACTAATGACACATGTACAGTGCCTTCAGAAAGTATTCATACCCCTTGACTTATTTAATCTTTTGTTGTGTTACAGCTTGAATTCAAAATGGATTAAATAGATGTTTTGTCTCACCCATCTACAAACACTACCCCATTATGATAAAGTGAAAACATGTTTTAAGACATTTTTGCAAATGTATTGAAAATGAAATACAGAAATATTTAATTTACACCCCTGAGTAAATACTTTGTAGAAGCACCTTTGGCAGCGATAACAGATGTCTTTCTGGGTAAGTCTCTACCAGCTTTCCACACCTGGATTGTGCAATATTTTCCCATTATTATTTTAATAATTCTTAAAGCTCTGTCAAATTGGTTGTTGATCATTGCTAGACAACCATTTTCGGGTCTTTCCATAGAATTTCAAGTAGATTTAAGTCACTCTGCAACTCGGCCCCTCAGGAACATTCACTGTCATCTTGGTAAGAAACTCCAGTGTAGATTTGACCTTGTGTTTTAGGTTATTGTCTTACTGAAAGGTGAATTCATCTCCCAGTGTCTGGTGGAAAGCAGACTGAACCAGGTTTCCTGTAGGATTTTGCCTACATTCCGTATATTTTTTATCCAGAAAAACTGCCCAGTCCTAAACGATTATAAGCATACCCATAACATGATGCAGCCACCACTATGCATGCAAATATGGAGAGTGATACTCAGTAATGGATTTGCCCAAAACATAACATTTTGTATTCAGGGGAAAAAATGAATTGCTTTGCCACATTACTTGAGTTAATTAGGTTAGTATTGTGGAGTAACTGCAATGTTGTTGAACCATCCTCAGTTTTCATCCTATCACAGCCATTAAACTGTTTTAAAGTAAACATTGGCCTCATGGTGAAATCCCTGAGCGGTTTCCTTCCTCTCCGGCAACTGAGTTAGGAAGGACACCTGCATCTTTGTAGTGACTGGGTGTATTGATACACCATCCAAAGTATATTGATAAGGGGGTTGAAAACTTATTGACTCCAAAAATTACAATTTTTAAATAATTTGTAAATATTCCTAAAAACATAATTCCACTTTGACATTACGTGGTATTGTGTGTACACCAGTGACAAAAAAATACATTTAATCAATTTCAAATTCAGTCTGTAACTCGACAACATTTGGAAAAAGTCATGGGGTGTGAATACTTTCTGAAGGCACAGTAATTACCAAATATATATTTTAATTGGTAATATATAAAAAGAGTCTGCAGACTCACCATGTGCTTCCATAAATGCTGCTACTCCAATGAACCATTTGCCACAAGAACTACTTCTCAAGGACGTTGTATGTCTTCCAAAAAAAAATAGTTTTAAACCGATAACACCAATGAATTTTTAGAAATTTTAACAAATGTATTAAAAATAAAAAACTGAAATATCACATTTACATAAGTATTCAGACCCTTTACTCAGTACTTTGTTGAAGCACCTTTGGCAGCGATTACAGCCTCAAGTCTTCTTGGGTATTACGCTACAAGCTTGGCACACCTGTATTTGGGGAGTTTCTCCCATTCCTCTCTGCATATCCTCTCAAGCTCTGTCAAGTTGGATGGGGAGCGTCGCTGCACAGCTATTTTCAGGTCTCTCCAGAGATGTTAGATCGGGTTCAAGTCTGGCTCTGGCTGGGCCACTCAAGGACATTCAGAGACTTGTCCAAAAGCCTGCATTGTTTTGGCTGTATGCTTAGGGTCGTTGTCCTGTTGGAGGGTGAACCTTTGCCCCAGTCTGAGGTTCTGAGCGTTCTGGAGCAGGTTTTCATCAAGGATCTTTACATACTTTGCTCCGTTAATCTTTCCCTCTATCCTGATTAGTCTCTCATGCCCAGCCGCTGAAAAACATCCCCACAGCATGATGCTGCCACCACCATGCTTCACCGTAGGGATGTTGCCAGGTTTCCTCCAGACGTGACACTTGCATTCAGGCCAAAGAGTTCAATGTTGGTTTCATCAGTCCAGAGAATCTTGTTTCTCATAGCCTGAGAGTCCTTTAGGTGCTGCAGAGATGGTTGTAATTTTGGGAGGTTCTCCCATCTCCACAGAGGAACTCTGGAGCTCTGTCAAAGTGACCATCAGGTTCTTGGTCACCTCCCTGACCAAGGCCCGTCTCCCCCGATTGCTCAGTTTGGCCGGGCGACCAGCTCTGTTAATAGTCTTGGTGGTTCCGAACTTCTTCCATTTAATTTGTGTTCTTGCTCTGACAGGCACTGTCATCTGTGGGACCTTACGTAGACAGGTTTTTGCCTTTCCAAATCATGTCCAATCAATTGAATTTACCACAGGTGGACTCCAATCAATTTGTAGAAACATCTCAAGGATGATCAATGGAAACAAGATGCACCTGAGCTCAATTTCGAGTGTCATATAGCAAAGGGTCTGAATATTTATATAAATAAGGTATTTCTGTTTTTTGTTTTAATACATTTGCACACATTTCTAAAAACCTGTTTTCGCTTTGTCATTATGGAGTATTGTGTGTAGATTGATGAGGAATACAATTTATTTAATCAATTTTAGAATAAGGCTGTAACGTAACAAAATGTGGAAAAAGTCAAGGCGTCTGAATACTTTCCGAATGCACCGTATAATGCTATTGTTTAATTCCTGGCAATCAAAACAATATACTGTATATACTGATCAAAAATATAAACACAACATGCAACAATTTCAAAGGTTTTACCGAGTTACAGTTATTCATTAGCCCCTAATCTATGGATTTCACATGAGTGGGAATACAGATATGCATCTGTTGGTCACAGATACCTTTAAAAAATAGGGGCGTGGATCGGAAAACCAGTCACTATCTGGTGTGACCACCATTTGCCTCATGCATCACGACACATCTCCTTCTTGTATAGTTGTTCAGGCTGCTTATTGTGGCCTTTGGACTCTTGTCCCACTCCTCTTCAACGGCTGTGCAAAGTTGCTGGATATCAGAGGGAACTGTAACCCGATGTGGTACACATCGATCCAGAGCATACCAAACATGCTCAATGTCTGGTGAGTATGTAGGCTATGGAAGAACCAAGGACTCCATTACAACCACAATTCAAGAATGACCCTAAGGTGTTTTAAGGTCTTCTCACTGACTGTCACTTTGATGTGTTCTGGATTTTCCTGCCGTGTGCTATTTATCTCCTGAAGAGAAACACTTTGTTATCAACCCTTGTAACCAAATTGAATCCTTTTAGCACCACAGTCACAGTCATCTGACATCTGACATTAGACGGAACATCTCTAACTACATGACATTAAGTTAGAGATGGTGCTACTGTAGACAAGGTAAAAGGATTTGTACAAATAAAAAGCTTTTTCACATTACTCTTTTAATGGCCCATCTTATGAAGGTTGTCTCTATGCTTTGTGAAACATGACGGCGCAGAGCATAAATATGTAAAAAGGCCTGTCTGCCAGTGTCTGCAGCAGTGAGAGCTGAGGAATCTGACTGACACATATGGTTGAGTACAGTAGTGCACTGCATACTGAGCAGAAGAACCAGCCCCCTCTTTTCTTCAGGCTGAGTGACAGCTCACATCCAAATAGTGTAGTGATATGTAATGCTAAATGAAGCGGATAAACATGTCTTTAAATTAAATGAGCAGACGACCTTGCTGTCAGTCAGAGCCCGCGTCCCAAATGGCACCCTATTCCCTTTATAGGGCACTACTTTTGACCGGGGATCTGGTCAAAAGTAGTGCACTACGTAGGGAATAGGGTGCCATTTGGGATGCAGGCAGAATCCGACCCCACCTTTTTTCCAGTCAGCCTAGTGGGGCAGGGTCAGGTCTTTCCTTTAGGAGCCATGCTGTTCAGGGCCCCTCTTGGCCCCGTCTCAGCCCTCCCAGCAGGACTAATGGAAAGCTTTCAAGGCATGATGCTCCACAAAACGTCCGCTCTCATTTGGCCTCTGCCTGCCTGGCTCTGCTGTGATGTCACTGGCTGCTTTGCAGGGACTGGCCACCTCATTCTTCTGTCTTGACAGCCCTCAGGCTAGCCCTCCTGTACGTGCACGCATGCATGCACACACACACATGCACACACACGGGACTTGCCATGTAAACATGCCTGAAATAATCAAGGGCTTCAGAACTAAAGTCTAGATCACATCATGTGCACATGGGACATTCCAGACCCAGAGCAGGCTGGCTGTAAAGCCTCCCATTCCTCTTGAGAAGGCAGGGAGAGGGACACCCAAAGAGGGCCTAGAAACCCGTCCATCTAGTGTTTAGCCGTCTTTACCTTATAGAAGATCTTGAGCATCTCTGAAATGTATGAACATATATCGGATTTATATGTAACTCTTCCCACAGTACATGACATAAACAAATATATACTTAATATATACTTAAAAACACTGCAGTATAATATTGAATGGAGATTGAAATCATTCATTTGATTATCAGAGCACATAAAGCCCACTCCAGTCCAAGCCAGTAAAGATGGAGGTGACAAAAGCCTCTCAGAGCAGAGCATTCTTGTTACCCTGTAGATGCCAGCTTTCCCACACACCCTACCATACCCAGCCTGTCATCTGCCTGGTTCAGTCATGTCTCTTGTTATTATTTTTCTCTCATTCTCCTCCCTTTATCTTTCCAGAATCATTAATAATTTGTGCCTTAGTCTTGCTGCTTGATGACAGCTGTGCAGTTGGCTTCAGTCCATTTTTTTCCTTCAGATTAGGTGAATAATGAATAACCCCCTGCAACAAAAGAAGTCAGAGTCGTTCTTGTATGTGAGCCCTCCCTCCCCCATCCCTCCCCCACCCTACCTCTCGTGTCAGGGGGGGGAGGAGGCAGGTGACGAGAAAAGTTACTTTCTCTTTCTCTCTGGCTTGTTGGAAAGCCAAGGTCTAACAGTTACAACAACGCTAAGTCAAATGAATGCCTCCCCCATAGAAGCCCTCCCTTCCCCCATTGTCCCCCATCCTACCTCTCCAGTCAGGGGAAAGGAGGGGGAGGCAGTAGAGGAAAAGTTACCTTCTCTTTCTCTCTGACCTGTCGGACGATTTGCCAAGGTCTAACAATTAAAAACAACTGCTGTGGGTAAAATGACTGTCCATTTTGTTGTTTTGTATAAACAGGACAATGTCCTGTGTAATTGCGTGCTATTCTTTGGGTGCTGAAATCCATAGTTGCTGCTCGGGGATCAATAAAGTATCTATCTATCCATCCATCCATCCATCCATCCATCCATCCATCCATCCATCCATCCATCCATCCATCTATCTATCTATCTATCTATCTGTCTAATCTCTTCATAGGCACTTAAATATTTTGTTGGCTAGGTACATGTATGCCATTTCTGACCCATGCAACATTGCACAAGATACACTTTTATATGTGACTTGTTACTGTAACATCAGCTAAGTCCCCATCTTACAGTGTATCAATGAAATTCAGATAATGAGTGGAATATACAACCAAAGTATTTCAGCAGTGCATTGAATTATACACCATAATTTCCATTGGTAGCACATAGTGACTCTTTCCACTCTGCCCTGACCTATTGAAGAACACTGGCTGATGGAGGATGATGTAGTATTTACAGCCACATCCATATATTATTTGAATTGACCTTTCTACCTAAATTGATGTCAGTTTTCACTATAGAATGTTGGTTCAGTCGTTATCAGTTTGGAGCAGTTTAATTAAGTGATGGTTAAGAAATAACAACCAAAAAGTAATGGTTGGGGGCTCAGAACAGTATATGTCTTGCTGTATGAATCATTGTGTGTGCAACTACATCCTATGTTAGTGTGCAAGAACTATTGTTAAAACAATAAATACAATTACAAATTGAAAAAGTAATGTGAATATTGTACCGTGAAAAACTGATATTTACACTGAGTGTACAAAACATTAAGAATGTTTCCTAATATTGAGTTGCACCCCCTTTTGCCTTCAGAACAGCCTCAATTCGTCGGGGCAAGGACTCTACAAAGTGTCAAAAATGTCCCATAGGGACGCTGGCCCATGTTGACTCCAATGTTTCCCACAGTTGTGTCAGGTTGGCTGGATGTCCTTTGGGTGGTGGACCATTCTTGATACACACGGAAAACTGTTGAGCGTGAAAAACCCAGTAGTGTTGCAGTTCTTGACACAAACCGGTGCGCCTGGCACCTACTACCATACCCTGTTCAAAGGCACTTAAATATTTTGTCTTGCCCATTCACCCTCTGAATGGCACACATACAAAATCCATGTCTCAATTGTCTCAAGGCTTAAAAATTATTCTTAACCTGTCTCCTCCCCTTCATCTACACTGATTGAAGTGGATCTAACAAGGGACATCAATAAGAGATCATAGCTTTCACCTGGTCAGTGTATGCCATGGAAAGAGCAGGTGTTCTTAATATTTTGTACACTCAGTGTAAATTGAATGTGCATGTACATTGAAAGAATGACTTGGTACAGTAAACAAGTGACTTTGTCAATTTGTTTGTTCTACTTAGTCAATTGAAAATGTGCTTAGAGTTTTGAAACATGAGCCATTTTGACGATCTGTTTAGAGTTTTGTGCTCAGAGTAAACTGAAACTGTAAACAGGCTCTGATAACTGTGTGTGATTTATTTGTTCTCGCTCCGCCGGCTGCAGCAGCTGGTTTGTTGACATTATGAGGTAGGGTAGCATTGTGGAGGCTGAGGGCAGCAGGTCTACAGAGAGCTAAGCTGTGATCTGTCCAAACAGGCCCTGATGAGAAAGGTGATGTCTGTCTGTCTATGGGTCTGCAGATTGAGGGATGTGCTCTAGTCTACACGGTACCTGAAGTGTACTCAAGCAGTACGAAAGGTATCTGTACCGGACAACAACAGCCCAATTTATGCATTGGCTCTACAGTATATGTACATGGATAGAGGAGAAACAGATGCTGGGAAGTAACAGTGTTTGAACCTGAAACTTAGCTGTTGCGGAGGCTGTTTTGTCTCTCCAAATCAGTGTACTACTGCTATGCACTATGCTCTTTACTTGTAGTTGTGGAAGATGCAAAGAATTTCATCAAAAACCAAAGCATGACTTAAAATGTCTCTCTTTTATATTTCATGTGTTATTTGACATCAATAATAAATGACCCCAAACCACCAAAACCAGCGCACTCAACTCTCAACGCTCTAATTGAACAACTATGTTCGTCAAGAGAGATGAAATTAGTTCATCTCAGCTGTCTATTGAAAGTGTGTGTGTGTGTGTGTGTGTGTGTGTGTGTGTGTGTGTGTGTGTGTGTGTGTGTGTGTGTGTGTGTGTGTGTGTGTGTGTGTGTGTGTGAGAGAGAGAGAGAGAGAGACAGGCCTAGATTTGTGCCACAGAATGCAGTGCTCTGATTATTCGCCAGCTCGAATCGATCGGACCGTTTCAGGACTTTTTCTATTCATATTTGATATGCCTGGAGGCATTGGGGTAATGCTTTAAAACTTCAGCCCAGGCAGCAACCAGAGGCCTTGGAGAAAAATCTGACCAGACTAATGGCTCATTTGAAGGCTTTGCTTGAAAAGCCTCCTCGGTCTCCTCTCAGAGTAAACCACAAAGGATTGGAGCAATTGAGTCTATTTTAGACCCAGTCAGCCAGTCAGTCAGCCGGCGTAAAAGATGGAGGACTGCTCTCCCTTCTCTTATAGTCATAGATACTGTAGGTTACTCAGTTATTATCAATGCTTTCTGCTGATGCAAACATATCTCACAGCGTTTTGAACTCTACCAGCGAAACAGTGATTACTTTCTGTCTCCCAAAGAAATGTGACTTGTATTTAGGATATTGTGTGACTCTATATTCTTCACAGAAGGCCTTCAACGGAGTGCTTTGCAAATCGACTATCACTCAAAGACGGCCCATGAAACTTTCCACCTGACCCGTCTGACACTAAAGCCCTGTGACTTGGGTAACCTGAGTCACTAACTAATCCATTTGGTGTTAGGAGCATAGGGCTGGGCTGGGTTATACTGTGTAGCTATGACTATGGGATGGGAGCATTAAATAGTGTGGTAGCTTCAGGCTGCCTCCGAGTGTTAAAGCCACTTAATAGAGTGCTAGCTAGCTGCCTACTGTTCATTCTGACAGAAGTCCCCATGGAGCGAGACACAGCTCAGATCAGATGTAGAGGGAGAGATCACACCGTCACCCTGGTGGAGAGGGCTCCTGTCACTTAACAGATGATGGTAGAATCATCTGTCTAGAATAGGATCAGTATTGACAGTTTACTTTGTATTTTTTTGCTTTGTTTTACTATAACTTTCATAATTAGTACACACTTAATACATGATCTTTCCCTCCGCTGCTGAAGCGTTACACATTCCTAAATAGAAATGTAAAAGTATTTTCCGATTGAGACGACATATGCACCGTTTACAGTGAACGCAACCTCCGCTAAAACGGGAACATTGCCTTTAAATTTCAATCATGCTTTAAAGCTGAACTTCCGCACTGCGG
Organism: Thymallus thymallus; assembly: GCA_023634145.1. Lineage (NCBI taxonomy): Eukaryota > Metazoa > Chordata > Actinopteri > Salmoniformes > Salmonidae > Thymallus > Thymallus thymallus. Next base: position 13,095,879 of record CM042392.1, on the reverse strand, counting down.
ATTGACTAGAGCTCCTTGTTATTGCAATTGGATAAAGGAGATTATTTACTTATTTAATTATTATACACAGTAGCATACCACTGTTGTGGTCAGTCCTGTTTTTTCCCCAAATGTTCACAGGTTCTTAAGTAATCTTTACCTGCTGTAGCTGTTGGCCAAAAGCAAACCCTATATTCCTTCCTTCTGGTCTCTCTCTCCCTCGTTAAATAAGCAGGCATTTTCCTGTACTCCTCAGTTTATTCGTCAGGGGGTTTAAAATATTCAGTATTTTTGCAGGCCTGAACGTTGTAAGATTTGAGGGAAGTGAGGCGTGTAAAATCCTTGTGAGTCAGTGATTTCAATCACTGTTAGTAGAGAAGGGATCATCAACTAGATTCAGACCCGGGAACATAATTACAAATAGTTTGTAGACCGTAAGAAGAACAAACATATATAATATTTGACTAAAACCTAATCATTTCCAACCTTGCTTACATTTGTATACGATCACATATACCGTCAGCTATCTCTCTATTATGGGTGGGAATACTTTGGAATAGATTTTCAAAATGAATATCACTTTGATCTGATGTTTTTACAGTCTTTTAGGTCCAACAATAAAAAAGATAAAAAATCGACTTGTATTTATTTTTTTGCTCAGAAAACATGGGGGGGGGGCGAATAAAATCACCTGTGGACCAAAGGGGAACTATGCGTTCACGTCTGTAGCCATGAAGTGCTTTGAAAGTTTGGTCATGACTCACATCAACACCATCATCCCGGAAACTCTAGACCCACTCCAATTCGATTACCGCCCCAACAGATCCACAAATTATGCAATCTCAATCGCACTCCACATTGACCTTTCCCACCTGGACAAAAGGAACACCTACGTGAGAATGCTGTTCATTGACTACAGCTCAGAGTTCAACACCACAGTGCCCACAAAAAGCTCATCACTAAGCTAAGGACCCTGGGACTAAACACATTTTCCACGATGATCCTCAACACTGGGGCCCCTCAGGGGTGCGTGCTTAGTCCCCTCCTATACTCCCTGTTCACCCATGACTGCGTGGCCAAGCACGACTCCAACACCATCATTAAGTTTGCTGACGACACAACAGTGGTAGGCCTGATCACCTATAACGATGAGACAGCCTATAGGGAGGAGGTCAGAGACCTGGCAGTGTGGTGTTCGTGCACTACAGGAAAAGGAGGACCGCACACGCCCTCATTAACATCGACAGGGCTGTAGTGGAGCGGGTCGAGAGTTTCAAGTTCCTTGGTGTCCACATCACCAACAAACTATCATGGTCCAAACACACCAAGACAGTCATGATGAGGGCATGACAACACCCTTTCCCCCTCAGGAGACTGAAAAGTTTGGCATGGGTTTCCAGATCCTCAAAATGTTCTACAGCTGCACCGTCGAGAGCATCCCGACCAGTTGCATCACCGCCTGGTATGGCAACTGCTCGGCATCCAACCGTATGGCACTATAGAGGGTAGTGTGTACGGCCCAGTACATTACTGGGGCCAAGCTTCCTGCCATCCAGGACCTATATACTAGGCGGTGTCATGGGAAGGCCCAAAAAATAGTCAAAGACTCCAGTCACCCAAGTCGTAGACTGCTACCGCATGGCAAGCGGTACCGGAGAGCCAAGTCTAGGTCCAAAATGCTTCTTAACAGCTTCCACCCCCAAGCCATAAGACTGCTGAACAATTAATCAAATGGCCACCCGGACAATTTACATTGACCCCCTACCTACATGTACACTGCTGCTACTCGCTATTTATTATCTATGAATAGTCACTTTACCCCTACCTACATGTACAAATTACCTTGACTAACTTGTACCCCCGCCGCACATTGACTCTGTACCGGTACACCCTGTATATAGCCTCGTTATTGTTATTTTATTTTTTACTTTAGTTTAATTAGTAAATATTTGTTTTTAACTATTTCTTGAATTGCATTGTTTAAGGGCTTGTAAGTAAGTATTTCACGGTAAGGTCTGCACCTGTTGTATTCGGCGCATGTAAAAAATAACATTTGATTTGATTGGATTTTTTTTTTTAAACCACTTCCTGATTGAATTCTGTCTGGAGATGAAATGATGACATTGATGTAGGCTATAGGCCTCCCAAGATATGGCATATTGTCTAATTGATTAAAATAGGTCTATACAGTATGTCAGGGCTAGGAATGTTAGCTAAAGGAATATGTACAGTACCAGTCAAAAGTTTGGACACGCCTACTCATTCCAGGGTTTATCTTAAGGAGAGTGATGGTGCTGCATCAGATGACCTGGCCTCCACAATCACCTGACCTCAAACCAATTGAGATGGTTTGGGATGAGTTGGACTGCAGAGTGAAAGAAAATCAGCCAACATGTGCTTAGCATATCTGGGAACTCCTTTAAGACTGTTGGAAAAGCATTCCAGGTGAAGCTGGTTGAGAGAATGCCAAGAGTGTGCAAAGCTGTCATCAAGGCAAAGGGTGGCTTCTTTGAAGAATCTAAAATATAAACAAAATATATTTGTTTAACACTTTTTTGGTTACTACATGATTCCATATGTGTTATTTAATCGTTTTGATGTCTTCACTATTATTCTACAATGTAGAAAATAGTAAAATAAAGAAAAACCCTGGAATGAGTAGGTCTGTCCAAACTTTTGACTGGTGCTGTAAATCTAAGGTTTCTTTATTTACTGCAGTGGGTTAAATCAGGGTTTCTTGGTAGTTTTAAACAAATCTAGTTTGAAAAAAACATCTCACACACATGGGCTTTTTAAAAAAAGAAGACACCTGTACCATATAGAGTTGCAATGTATTCAATTTTGAATTTGCATCCCAATATTACACTTTATATATAAGACTAAATTATAACAAAACGGTTTGACATAGAAACATAGATTTTCGGTGGCTTTTTAAAAGATAGTGTTTATTAATTATGCAATTATGAAAAACATTCCACTGGGTAATTTGACTGCATGAAAGGGCTACAAAGTTAATGCTTATGATTATGATTTCTACTTTGTATAACTGGGTAGCTTGTACTGTTTTGTACTGTTTTTGTTGCTGTTCATTCTCTCCTCAGATATCAGTCTAACATCTAGTTTTGATTTACATTTGGTTGAGTTCAACAAACGTGAATTCAACGTAAAATCAACAAAATAAATTCACCATGTCATTGGATTTAGGTTAAAAGTTGGGTGAAAAAAGACTAAATGCCCTGATGTTGATTACTTTTTGCAAATTAGTTTCCAACGTTGATTCAAAGTCATCACAACAACGTTGATTCAACCCGTTTTTGCCCATGGGATATTTCCATGTTAGCAAATTGCAAATGACAAATGTTTGACTAAATGAATTAGTCTTGTCCTCAATTGAAGGGATATCAGTAGCCTACACATACACCTGAGTCACCATTCCTGCTCTTGCGCTTACAAGCTTTGAATCTGACAGCGGTGGTGTAGGTCCCCAAACTGAGCTTTATACACAGTGGCCAAAGCCTTTGGGTTAACGGTTGACGCTCAGGCAATGTTTGAGGTCTAAACAAATGATTCCTTACTACCTTGGTAAAAACAAACCAAATGTTTATAGGAGCTTTTGACAGATGAAACGTAGAAGCATCATGTAGCCTAGGAATAGAGTTTATTTCTCCCTTGCAAAAATGATATTTATTGCTTTCATTTACTCCTGGATATAATTTAAAATTTGATTTAAAATTATAACTAAATATTTGAAGCATCTAATTCATTATTCTAACTGAAATTATTTGCTAAATAGATGACTGAGCAATAAACTCTAAATCCTTAAAAAAAACTCAGTGGTTCAGAAAAAACGAGAAGAAAACAATATGTTTTGAATAATGGAGGAACTGAAACCTTCCAGTCTGAAGGCACTTGAAGACCTTTCTGACACGACTTATTTTGTGGTCTCCTCTCAGATTTCCAGTAAAATAGCCAACGGCAAGAAAGCACTTTATAGACCTATTACACGGAGTGGAGAGTAAACCTGGCCGCTGTAAAGGTGCTTATTCACATAGTCTTAAGAGACTTCAAATCAATTTGTGCTCAGCCAAGTTTTCGATAAGTATTACACCCCTCAATGAATTGACAAGATACATGTTTTCTATGAAAACTCACTGAAGGTTAACCACGAAGACAATCACTACACACGGTGGAAATATAATAATACTAATAAATTGCCTAAAATAAACAATATCACAGGTCCCCCTCCTAGACGTATGTATTTCAAGGGGTTGTAGTCTGTCTATGAAATTATATTTGTTATTTGGACCAATGATTTACTACAACGAATGCAGATAATCTGAATTCGAATGAAAAATAAGTTCTGAATATATGCATTGGCAGTCCGTCTAAGAATTCAGAATGGCCTACAAGGTTAACCCCAATGTGCTGTCATTACTCAAAACTTTTGAAGAAGCAAAATATATCTGAGTACAGTTAATTAAAGTGATTACTCAAACCGATTGTCACTGTGACCATGTAGGACAGCGTTCCCCAAACTCGGTCCTCGGGACCCCAAGGTTTGAACGTTTTAGTTTTTGCCCTAACCCTAGGGGGTCCAGATTTGAGTTGTATCATTTTTTCAATTTTGAGCAACGCATCAAATATAATTGTCCAGTGTGCCTTGCCTTTTCGAGTGAATGAATTGTAGTTACCACCCATGACTCTGTGTTAGTGACAGAGATGTGAGTTACTAGGCGAATGTTATCATTATAATTCAACTCGTTATGACAATACATCACATATCTCATAAGGCCATATTTGGAGGCCTAGCTCTACCCTAATGCAGTGGACTGAAATGTATGGTTTACAGTCCTACTTATAAGGCCTGCAAGTAATGTAAATAAAAATAAATAAAAGGTTTAAGGATTTCAAGGAATCTTCCAACAAGGATTTCTGGAAAACCTGGGAAACCTGCAAATCACATTATTCTGTCTTGCAAAGTGATGTGTAATTCATATTGGAATCCAACCTGATTTAGGAGGACAGCCAACAGGTGAATTTTATTCACCCACAATCTGCCTTCATAATGACTGACAGGTTTGGGAACAGTGTGAGGAGACTAAACTAAGCCATTTAAACTGGAACAACCATTTCAGTAAAGGGTGCAACAATTCTAACTAAATGACTGGATTAGTTTAGAAAAAGTTATGGTATTTATCTTTGTGTAGCATAAGAATAATCAATTAATCACTCTATGTACATGCAAAAACACAGCTATTAAAAACAATTCCAAGAAATCAACCTGAAGTAGGGCATGCTGGGAAAAAAGTTTATTTGTTATCATATTTAAACAAATAGAGTTCATGTGACTTATTTAGTTTTGAGTCAGTACCACAAACATTTTAAGTAATAATGACTTCAGTTGAGTTTGAGTTAAATTTACTAGAACTATTTGAGTTAGAATTTGAGTTAAAAATGTCTTGGGGTTTACAGGCCGTCATTGTAAATATTTGTTCTGAATTGACTTGCCTAGTTAAATAAAGGTTAAATAAAATAAAAAAATAAATACAGTGTTTGAGTAATCCGTGGCTTTTGCTGCTTGAAACACATTGCAGTAGGCTACAAAACAAAAGAAAAATAAACAAAACTCTCAAAATCTGTTGGATTACAGTTTTCATATTTTATTCAAATGAAAATATGATCAATAAATACGGTTTGACATTATAGTAAACGACATCTGGATATACAATCTGCATGATATCAAATACAAATGTGCAATTTGAATTGGAAGAAGGAAAATGAACAAAAAAAAAGTTTATAAAATAAAAGCACAACCCTTTTGTTTATTAAATCACATAGCCTTGTTGTAGTGACTGTTGTGCCAGCATCCATGGCGTCCAACTGAAAACAAAGTGACATTCTTTAGACAAGGGCTGTTTTCACAACAGTCCGTTGGAAAATGTTCGTCTGTTGTTTTTGTTTTTGCGCTTTCTTGGTAGTTATATTGCCTATCTGGTTATTTTGTACTAATATTTTGGGTTCAGATAGTGACCCTCCCTGGTTCAAACCGGTTATGTCTCAACACATACTGCACAAAAGACTACAATACTCCACCAGTATATCACAGTCTGAAATGTTTGAGGAATGGATAACTAGCTTATTTCTGGTTCCCCCAAAAAGTGGTTTGTTGAATAGTGTTTGGTGTCCATTATTTGATTTTAGATTGAGGGTTTTAGTCCATGCTGTGTTTCTTTGTGCCTTCTTAAGTCGACTTTTCTCTGGAATCCCTTGCCGCACAGGTCGCATCCGAACGGTTTGAAGCCCGTGTGTTTCCGGCTGTGCGTTATGAGGTTGGAGCTCTGGCTGAACGCTTTCCCACACACCTGGCATTTGTGCGGCTTCTCACCTGCATACAAAATGTATACATTAACCATCATGTTACCTTTAATAGTCGAACCATATAGGCAAGCAAGCGGTTTTTATTTTATTGTATCAGGTCTTCATTGTAGGCTGTCATTGTAAATAAGAATGTGTTCTTAACTGACTTGCCTAGTTAAATAAAGGTTAAATAAAATACAATTCAGGAAAAATGCAGGTCAATTAGGTAGGAGCGTTGGGCCAATAACCGGAAGGTTGCTGTTTCGAATCCCCGAGCTGACAAGGTAAAAATCTGTTGTTTTGCCCCTGAACAAGGCAGTCAACCTCCTGTTTCCCGGGCGCCGAAGACGTGGATGTCGATTTAAGGCAGCCCCCCGCTGATTCAGAGGGGTTGGGTTAATTGCGGAAGACACATTTCAGTTGAATGCATTCAGTTGTACAACTGACTAGTATCCCCTTTCCTTTCCCATTAGCCGCATTGGGTGGCTGTTTATGCAATGAGCATATTTAGTGTTGCATCGAGGTATGTCTACTAATACACTACAATTTCTGACGTATACTTGCCTGTGTGGATGAATGTGTGTTTCTTCATGTCTGATTTCTGGTGGAACCTCTTCCCGCAATACTGGCATGGGTAAGGCCGTGTATCAGAGTGGATGAGGAGATGCGTGGAGAGAGTCGACGACCTTTTGAAGCTTTTACCGCAGATTTTGCAATCAAAACTTCTTTCCTGTGGAAGTATATAGGCAAATATTAGTCTAAATCTGACATATATCCTATAGGCCTATAGCTTGTTGCCGTTGAATAATCAGTGACAACAGAGACGAGAATGGTTTAGATTATAGAATGGTCACCTGAGAGTGCACAACTTTATGTTGCTCGAGGCTGACAGCATGTCCGAAGGTTTTGCCACAGATATCACAAGCATATGGCCTCGTGCCACTGTGTGATCTGCGAACGTGAACCTCCAAACCATGGGGAGTCGAAAACACCTGCAGAGTTGTTTGAAATTCATGAGGGTGATGGTGACATGTCGATAAAGATAAAGTGAATATTATGGAGGAAAAAGTGTCCACAACCACAAATCTTCAAGGAAGTCATTGCAAGCATAAGATGTTTCAATCCTCTACATTTGCATACATGATCTTACCTTGCTGCATTTGATGCACTTGTAGGCACCATTCAGAATGAGCCGTGAGCAGAGGTCAGACTCAGCCTTGATTTCTGGGCTTTTCCCGTGCAGGTTCCCTTCCGAGTACAACCCAACCCCGGGGGCGGTGGCTCTCTCAAACAAACAAGCAGCGGCCCTGTAATCACTGTAATTTTCAGGTACAGGGCTTCTGTCGAAGAGGGTCGGTTCGATGGTCCGGTCACCATAGTAACCCAGAGCCGGGCTCCGGTCCAAGTCCATGGGATGGTGGTGCTGGTGGTGGAGACTTTGCTGGACCAGGTGCCGAATGTCAGAACCAGAGTAACTGTTCCACGCATAGGGCCGGAAGGGAACGGCAAAGGGTTGTGTCTCGTCCACGGAGGGAGACAGGGATTTATCAGAATCTACTGTTGAGTTGCAAATAAATAGAATTGATTAGCGCACTGTTCTTAACTCAGGATGGAGACAGGCAAACAGGATGTCCCGTCATCAAAATTGTGAAATTGTAATCACAAACATTCAGTTCAAAGCATAATCATGTTTATTTTCGATTGTATATGTCTGATGATGATTAATACATCAAATAACTTTTCAAATATTATTTTCTAATAAATTGTGAAGAGGATAATTTCCTCTGCTACCATCTCCCATTTTTCAGGTATCTAAGGCCTACAGTTTAATGCACCACAGACTAGAAATCTACCTGGTGATGCTGAGGGCGATGGAGGCCGCCAGAAGTCTTCAAAATCCGAGACTGGACCGCACACACTGTCCCCACAGCTGAGCGGGGACTTGGAGAAATCAGCCGTGTCCGCCAGGTGAGATTCCGGGGAGAACTCGCCGATGGCATCGCCGCCTGTCAAGGCATCCGAGTCCTCTGGAATCTTATTATTATCTGTTTTAATTACAACGAGGACAACGTATGTAGCCTATTAAAGTAGCCTTAGCCTCCCAGTATAACGACAAAAATACAACTTTGATAATGATAGCCTAATACTGTAATAATTATTCTAAGACGAAGACAAAATATAAATAATTTTAATAATAGCCTATATATGTCAGCACAATTAAATGGTATTAAGAATAACGATACGATTGGCAAATTCATTCCATTGAGGTCAATGTAACTATCGAAATAAGGTAAAGATTTCAGATTTGGATACAGGATAAGCCTATATGGGCTATATATCTCTTTGAATTAACAGCTAGACTTTAAATTATAAATCATAGTCTTATATTTCTAATATATTGCAGGTTCTTTTGAATGAAGCCATGCCTCACAATATAGCCTAACAATCAGCACAACTAGACAAATAAAAGTGAATATTTATACCATATAATTAGGCTACAGAAAAACGAAGGAGGTTGTACCATTTGTATGAAATAATTGACATTTATAAATGATGTGCACCTCACACAACATCAAGACATTAACATGGAGATAACATCCACATACCTGCACATATATGAGCTAAGATAGTATCCATTCGATTGTAGTCATCTTCTGAGGAGCGGGGCTGATGGTAGCTGTGCGCCTTCTTACTCTTCACCAAGAAGGACCGAGGCATTTTCACTCTCCTTGTTCGACCTTTACTAATATCCCAAATCACTGGTGATCCAGATCCAGCAGCAATCTGCCCCTCTGTTCCTGGGATGCGGTGCTGCTGTTATATCCCTGAAAAGGTTAGAAGACCATTGGTTGACAACGTGTGATCAACTTTTAAGAGAGTTCTAGCTGAGGATGGAGCATGCGCACACGCCATCTCCCGTCTGCCAGGTGTTGTGGGGACCTTGTAGGGACAGGTGCCTAAGCTAGAGGAAACTCCTCCTCAGTTCCCTGCCGCCCGGGGCCGATGATTGGTCCGCCTCCAGAACAAACGGCTCTCCAGGCAGCTCCATCTCACGGATCAGCCTGCATCTCTACAGGGGGCTTTATCAATGTGTTACTTAATCCATCCCTATCCGTAGCTGCAGCACAGGGCAGGCGAAAGAGGAAACGCGGAGATACAGCAGCATGATGCTAGTCAGTCAGGGTTGCTATGGACCGTGCCACGCGTTTATCCTCAAGAGACGTGTTATATGTGCTTGATAATGGTACAGTATCCATATATTTCCACAATCGATTGCGCATGAATTAGAATGCGTATTAGAGAATATTAGGCGAAGTATGGACGTGCCCAAATAGTCACATCACAGAATAGCCCATCACTGGCTTATAATATAGGCTATAGCATTTTGCAGAATTAAGACATTTTGTAAAAAGACTCATGTGCATCTGTCTTTGCGTCCTTCACAAACGTCCTTCACAAATGTATTTTCATCCATCAATTTGGTCGATGTCTCCATACATACAGGCTATATTTGATAACAGCAGACAATAGTTGTCCACAAGTCTGTCTGCGGTGCCACTGGAGTTTCGTATTTCCTGCATTATTATAATATGCTCAGTGAGTAAACAGATACGTCTGTTCCCTGTCTGCGTAGTGTGACCGCTGATGACCTGTTCAGGCCCAATAACGTACACAACGCAGCGAGCGCATTCAGCTCGAGCTCGGACGCCAGACAACCAGTGTGACCGAGACTAACTGTGCGTCACATTTAGAACGTCTCAACCAGCCTCTGGCCCGTGCCATTCAGAATCATTGAAATGGTTGTATTGGTGCAGTGATCGACTTAATTTAATGTCCATACATGATACACATTTCACATTCGACAGGTGAAATTATTATCTTTGAAATTAAGTAGAAAATACGACAACATAATTAAATTAGTAAGAACAAATAAAAAAACTAAATAGCAATGTTGGTACGATTTGCTGCCTATAGCAGATACAATTTAGGCTACATGTAGACTGAATCATTTAGGCCTATTCGTTTATGAACTTTGAAGTGAGACAAAGTGGTTAAATAGTTAAAACGTTGAAAAATCTATCATTTTTGTTTTAGGCCAGGCTCATATGACGTTGTATGTTTTCAGTTAATTATCTGTTAGTTAATGCAAAAATATTCTATCAGGCGCAGGAAGGCAGGCAGGTCCTCCAGACCGTGATACTGTAGAAAAACTACCAGTGACTTGCAGGAAATCAAAGCGCCATATGCCCTCTGTCGATTAGAAATGTCACCTCTGCATCCGGACCTTGCATTGGGTTGGGAGAGATAAGACAGGCTACCGATAAAACATAAAACACACTGATGCGAGGTAACCATTGACCAAATTGTGGTGCAATGATGTGACTGACTTTCTCTTTCACATGGAAGCCTAGAAAACCTATTCAACTCAAACATTATTTGAAATGCTTAGCATAATCGAAGCAAATCATTAAGCTAGTAGTACATTAGCCTATTTCAATGGAAAAACGTTGAATGCAATTAGACATAGAACCCTAATTTAACATAATAGCACAAACACATCTAAGAGTTGAGGTTATTAAATCTGGTAGGAAACCAACAAATCTAATAAATGCCTTTGGCACCACCAATGCATAGCCTATCAGTTATTGTTGTTATATTATTCAGGCCGTTTATCATAATTCAGCATTAGGCCTATACATTAAAACTAAGTAACCAGTCATCTGTTTTCCCTCTATGCACAGCTTATGAAACAGGTCCTTGGTGTATTTTTCCAGATGTTTTGTATTTATGGGTTATCAGCTGTTTTATGTAAGGCTTTCTGTAGTAGATTACAATTTATTTTATGGAGTAGGGTACAAACAAATATAATTGCTGGGCTAACATCATTGTTTCAGCAATCTTCAAAACAAGTGTTTGCTTACTGAAATGTTCAATATAATCCCACAATTGAAGGACTGAATCAATGACATTAGCTAGGTTTCCATCCAATTGACGACAGATTTTAAAAAAATCCACATAAAAACAATATTAGCATTTAGGTGTTCAACAAGGGTTCTTCTAAGCTCCTCAACGTTTTTCCAAGAACCTTATGCAGTTTGCATCAAATGTAGGCTACTTGTTGCGGATAAAAGGCTATGAGTGATGATGTAGTGCACTTAAAAATACATTTTGCGGTTCAATTCCCTGGTACCGAATAAAAAATACAAGTTAAATGGGTTTCCATCACATTTTCAACTCTACTGATGGTTTTCTCACCAACATGTTTGCTTTATGTATCATGTACCGTGTATCTGTCTTTTGTGTACTTTCGTTGTGGCATTTTGCACCTGCCCTATGTTTTGTTGTAGCTGCTTGACAAAGAAATTTCCCCCTCGGGGATCAATAAAGTACCTATCTATCTATCTATCTATCTATCTATCTATCTATCTATCTATCTATCTATCTATCTATCTATCTATCTATCTATCTATCTATCTATCTATCTATCTATCTATCTATCTATCTATCTATCTATCTATCTATCTATCTATCTATCTATCTATCTATCTACCTACCTACCTACCTACCTACCTACCTACCTACCTACCTACCTACCTACCTACCTACCTACCTACCTACCTACCTACCTACCTACCTACCTACCTACCTACCTACCTACCTACCTACCTACCTACCTACCTACCTACCTACCTACCTACCTACCTACCTACCTACCTACCTACCTACCTACCTACCTACCTACCTACCTACCTACCTACCTACCTACCTACCTACCTACCTACCTACCTACCTACCTACCTACCTACCTACCTACCTACCTACCTACCTACCTACCTACCTACCTACCTACCTACCTACCTACCTACCTACCTACCTACCTACCTACCTACCTACCTACCTACCTACCTACCTACCTACCTACCTACCTACCTACCTACCTACCTACCTACCTACCTATCTACCTACCTACCTACCTACCTATCTATCTGCAACACAATCTCACACTCAATTCGTGCAAATATGTACAAAAAATATTTCAGGAGATTCGGTGTGTTTTTGTGTGTCTCAATTAGTGTGAAAAGACACATTTGTGTGCGACTTAATTTGTAGGAAAATACACATTTTTGTGCGACTTCTTGCATAGGAAAATATTTTTCTGGGGGAACTTCGGAACAATCTTTTGAAAGTTGTTAGAGTAATGCATGATGGGCAATGGTGTTCTACACTGCCTTTTTTTGTCCCTCGTTTATTTATATATAAAAACGAACGTTAACAACCCAATATTGTTAATCAACCAGGTTGTCACCGAAATAATTATAATAATAACAGCCTTATGTTGTTGTTTTTATTAATGCCAATACTGTAGGCAACAGTAGGCCTACATGATTTTCTTCACAAAGCATTTCATATTTCGTAGAGCCTACATTACACAATTTTCTTCATAATGCATTTTTTACAAGGCTAGAATTTTATGGGGGTTGCCAGATTGGAGAAAAAAAATACAGATTTGTTTTTGTGGTATTGATGAAGGTATTTGATTGGAGATACATTATTATGATGGGAAATAACACACATCATAACACACACACACACACACACACAAACACGTACACTCACTTCGTTTGTATTCATGTTATAGCCAACTCTTGACTTTTGTATTAATTATTTTTTTATAAAATATTTGTATCTAGTTGTCATATATTCATTATCTTTAAATGGTTAAATATTTGTAGTTTGAATGCTTTGGTAATGATTAACATGGTTAAATAGTTGTACATATCTGCTTGATTTAGCTTTTGGTATATTTGGCATTTTTATACATTTACTGTATTTCCACTGAAGAAAGCTATAATTAATCAACATACTACTGTAAATAAATGGACACCTGTTATAAAATGGAAATTGCTCTTCATAAATAAATGGTGAGAAATTCTCAGTCTGAAGCCATTCGGCGATGGGTTTCACAGGCTTCAAGCACTGCGATGCAGTGCCTTAGACCACTGCACCACTCGGGAGGCCAGCTTCAGGCAAATTTGATGTAATGCTTCATCATACTTGTAGTGGCTACTTCTATCCGTCACGCCCATTTTTGCTTATCCATTGTTCACTATACAGTTGAAGTCGGAAGTTTACATACACTTAGGTTGAAGTCATTAAAACACATTTTTCAACATCTCCACAGATTTCATGTTAACAAACTATAGTTTTGGTGGTTAGGACATCTACTTCGTGCATGACACAAGTAGTTCTTCCAACAATTGCTTACAGACAGATTAGTTAACTTATAATTCATTATATCACAATTCCAGTGGGTCAGAAGTTTACATACACTAAGTTGACTGTGCCTTTAAACAGCTTGGAAAATTCCAGAAAATGATATCATGGCTTTAGAAGCTTCTGATAGGCTAACTGACATCATTTGAGTCAATTGGAGGAGTATCAGTGGATGCATTTCAAGGCCTACCTTCAAACTCAGTGCCTCTTTGCTTGACATCATGGAAAATCAAAAGAAATCAGCCAAGACCTCAGAAAAATAAGTGTAGACCGCCACAAGTCTGGTTCATCCTTGGGAGCAATTTCCAAACGCCTGAAGGTACCACGTTCATCTGTACAAACAATAGTACGTAAGTATAAACACCATGGGACCACGCAGCCATCATACTGCTCAGGAAGGAGACGCGTTCTGTCTCCTAGAGATGAACGTACTTTGGTGTGAAAAGTGCAAATCAATCCCAGAACAACAGCAAAGGACCTTGTGAAGATGCTGGAGGAAACAGGTACAAAGTATCTATATCCACAGTAAAACGAGTCCTATATCGACATAATCTGAAAGGCCGCTCAGCAAGGAAGAAGCCACTGCTCCAAAACCGCCATAAAAAAAGACAGACTACGGTTTGCAACTGCACATGGGGACAAAGATCGTACTTTTTGGAGAAATGTCCTCTGGTCTGATGAAACAAAAATACTGTTTGGCCATAATGACCATCGTTAGGTTTGGAGGAAAAAGGGTGAGGCTTGCAAGCCGAAAACACTATCCCAACAGTGAAGCACAGGGGTGGCAGCATCATGTTGTGGGGGTGCTTTGCTGCAGGAGGGCCTGGAGCACTTCACAAAATAGATGGCATCATGAGGTAAGAAAATGATGTGGATATATTGAAGTAACATCTCAAGACATCAGTCAGGAAGTTAAAGCTTTGTCGCAAATGGGTCTTCCAAATGGACAATGACCCCAAGCATACTTCCAAAGTTGTGGCAAAATGGCTTAAGGACAACAAAGTCAAGGTATTGGAGTGGCTAAGGTGTATGTAAACTTCCGACTTCAACTGTATATGTCAATGTAATTCCACCCAACACAATGTTTAAAAACAGAATGCTTCCCACCACTAGATCACATAACTAGACGTGAGCTGGACGTGATCCCAACACTGCCACCAATGTAGCGGAAGACAGTGAAAGTTGTAACAGGGAGTCCAACCAGGGCTCATACGTGGCAAAGCCATAAAAGCCTAGTAGACCCCAGGACAGAGGCAGTAGGCCGACAATGCTGGTATATGCCTTGTTACAATAGCCTAAGTATATAACATGATTGACACGACCGTAATAATCATCATGAAATGGCCTTGGAAGTGCCATAAGTATAAGCCAACATAATTCATTATTTTACATTAACCTGTTTAACTGCATTGATATGACAATTGATCATAGTCTAGACTTGTTATAGTTGCAAATACCATGAAGTTGCACAAGGGGAATTTGCAGGTCTTCTGTTTCCCCACATTTATTGATGAATTAATTTCCCACAATGAACGTGTATCCCCATTCCCCAGTCAAAGACCTTCGTCAATACCACAAAAAAACAACAGACAAATACAGCTTTTTAGTCCAATCTGGCAATTCTCAAAATCTGACATAGCACCAGTACCCCAAAGTATTAAGCGAAAGAAAACAAGCATAGAAAACAGCATTGGCTACTATTATGTAATAAGTATTTCAGTGACAACCTGGTTGATTAACAATATTGGGTTTTTAACAGTGGCGGATTTAGGTATAGGTGACATTGGCAGCCCAGAGCGGCATCTTGCCGGGGGCTGCACGGGGCGCCCGCACAACAAAACATTTGGACCGTGCCACGCCGGGGGGGGGGGGGGGGGGGGTTCCACCAAGGACGAAATACAAGCTAGAACTGC
Source organism: Thymallus thymallus (assembly GCA_023634145.1). Classification (NCBI taxonomy): domain Eukaryota; kingdom Metazoa; phylum Chordata; class Actinopteri; order Salmoniformes; family Salmonidae; genus Thymallus; species Thymallus thymallus. The sequence goes on along the minus strand of CM042392.1, from coordinate 13,080,355 downwards.
CACTGGTTGATAACATGTTTTTAAAAAATATATAAATAAATGTGTGATACAAAAAAAGGCAGTGTCCAAAATGCTTTACTCCAATAACTTTCAAAATATTGTTCCGAAGTTTTCTCCCCCAAAATATTATTTTACAATTAATGATTGGGAGTCCCATAGGGCGGCACACAATTGGCCCATCGTCGTCCAGATTTGGCTGTGGTTGGCCGTCATTTTTTCTTAACTGACTTGACTAGTTAAATAATTTTAAAAAAAGTAGCACAGAAATGTGTGTATATTCCTACAAATTAAGTCGAACCAAAAAAAGTGTGTTTTCACACTAATTAAGCCACACAAAAACACACAAAATCAGCTGAAATACGTTTTGTACATATTTGCACAAATTCAGTGTGAGATTGTGTTGCAACCCTATATAGTGAGTGTGCCAACTGGTATTCGCATGTGTGCTCTAGCCAACAGAACACAGCTACAATGCAGGTATAGCCTACATGATGAGATTATTATGGACAAAAGAGGGCAATTATTTGTATTTGTCAAATGGCAACCAAACATCTACGATCATGCCACAAGAACAATACTTTTTTTTGTCAACAAAATTTTTTACATAGCATGTGCTAGGCTACAAATTGGAAGAGCATGCCGTTTTATGCAATTCACCCACATGTTAAGATAAAAGGCTCAAATGTGTTCTTATCAATAAAGAGCTTTAAACAGTGTATGTTGTAACCTATATAGGTCGCTAGTTTGAATATCTGAGCCGACAACGTGAACAATCTGTCAATGTGCCCTTGAGCAAGGCACTTAATCCTAACTGCTCCAGGGTCGCCATTGATAATGGCAGACCCTGGCCATGACCCCACTCTCCTAGGGTGTCTCAAGGAGTTGGGATATGCAAAAAAACACATTTCCAATTCACACTTGCGTATTAATACACTTATACATGTGCAATAGGACAAATAAGCACCAACCTAATTATATTGTAATATTATCCCTATGTATGTCCCATTTTGCTGTATACTATACCATTGTATTTTAAAACCAGAGGTTGACAGTCATAGAGCAGATTCAAGACATACCAGAGTTCAAGCGCAATGAAAGCTCCTCAGACCTGTCGGAACAACCCGGGTCCAGTGCCGCTGAAGGATTTGATGTGTCGTTGTCACAAAGTCACTTTGCTAGACACGCAGCTCTGAAAATTGCCCTCTTAAAAGCAGCAGAATGAGTTACTTCCTGAATGTTATTTCAGACACTTCATGATTCATGCAGATGAAAGAAAGGGGGAGTCTTATTTGCGAGCATCACTAACTGACTGAGCACTATATCAAACTAAGTTCAACAGTGAACATTGCCAAATTGGCATATAACAATTAATAGAATAGTTTAATAAGGGCCACAAAGTGCTGTATACTTATCTAATGTGTCATCCAATGGAATAAAAATACAAGTATGCCTAATAGATATATACTTTATTGATGCATTTGACTATAAGGATATACAGTATATACATAGGGAAATAGCACATCAGGTTATTTTAGAAATTGGAAACCAATGACGACATGATACTGCACTGAGAAAGGAATTGCATATGCTCTACCAGTGACTACTACCGCACATCCGTAAACACCATTTATAACATTACCGTAACATAACTAAAAACACTGAAAACAGTTATCAAATAGTTAGTTTATTTGTGAACTCATCACACACATCAGTCTCACATACATGTTTTCAGATTGTGATAATTATTATTCCATAGTGTTAACGGTTGGCTGCGTTATGTAGACTTCTCTCCTAACTGCATTTTATTCTCTCTGAAAGTGCCAAAACTACACCATGATACCTCTCCAAACATGGATTCCATCTACCGTAGTCCTTAAGCAAGTAATATCACATCACAATCTGAACAATGAGTCAGAGGATTGCAGTGCATTCGGAATAGAAAGAGGCCTGGCTGATAGATTGTGGTTCTAATGTCTTAAAGGGCCACTGCGGTCAAAAATGTCAAACGTTAAAATCTAGCTATTATAAAGGTGTCCCTTGTTCTGGCCATTTTTCAACCTAGAGGAGGCTGTCTGTTTTAGTGTTATGATAATGTCAATGTAATTCATTCCTTATGAAAGCCTGGTCCCAGATCGGTCCCAGATCGGTCATTCCAAGGCATCGCATTGGCCACAGGAGTTACAGGCTATACAGCACAAACTGATTTAGTACCAGGCCTATACAACGTCTCCTACACTTTGGTAACACTTGACACAACGCACTTTGCTTCGTTCACATAGGAAACAAACAGGACATGTCTTAGGATGCGTCTCAAATGGCACCATATTCCCTACATTGTGCACTACTTTTGTCCAGGGCTCATAGGGCTCTGGTCAAAAGTAGTGCACTATATAGGGAATAGTTTGCCATTTGACTAATATTTTGAATTATCTTCTTAGTTTTTTCAGATATTGTTCACTCATGTTAATTTTATTTCCAGAATGCAGTACATTATGTTGGCTTGGACTGCCATTCATTTCGTGCAAAAGAACAACATAGCAATACCTCTGTTTAACATTAATGGTATTCATACAAGATTCAGATCTGTTCTCATACTTTCATTATGTCCCTTAATTGTTGTATTTTATTAACAGATCAGTATGCCACCTTAGAAATAGCAGTACTTTTAAATCAGCCCTCTAAATCTGGGATGGTTGGTTCACTTAAGTTAGGCTACATGCTTTCATTAACCAGCATGCTGAAATGTATTCTAATCTATGTAATTATGCAATGATCCTACATCAGTCCTTCCTCCAAATGGAAAATCGTCCTCCCAGAGAAGAGAAGTATGAGCTATGAAAAAATCTACAGTACATTGAGACTGTGGCTACGTTCCCATTCTCTACCCTTCTCGCGGAGTGTGCACTCGTACATTCCCTCTCATGGAGGAGGGAATGCATTGGTGTAGGGAATAATGGTGGAAACTCCCTTCAGCCATCCTTGCACCAATCCAATAAATGTAAAAGTACGAGGGAAGCTGAACGAAGGGTAGAAGGGAAGAGAATGGGAACGCAGCCCGTTTGTGGAAGAAATGTCTGGCAATCAGTGATCCAACACTAGTGATATGTCCCTTTCAGTCAAACCATACAATACATTATAAACATTAGATATGTAATAATTCATTAGATACACAAAAAAAAGAAGAAAAAATACTATTTACATATACTGTATATACACAGATACAGGATTCCCATTGACCTTCGGATAGGTTAGGTTGTATTGCTGTGTCCCAAATGGCACCCTATTCCCTTTAAGGCGCATTACTTTTGACCAGGGCCCATAGGGTTCTTTTGACCAGGGCCCATAGGGTTCTTTTGACCAGGGCCCATAGGGTTCTTTTGACCAGGGCCCATAGGGTTCTTTTGACCAGGGCCCTTAGGGTTCTTTTGACCAGGGCCCATAGGGTTCTTTTGACCAGGGCCCATAGGGTTCTTTTGACCAGGGCCCATAGGGTTCTTTTGACCAGGGCCCATAGGGTTCTTTTGACCAGGGCCCTTAGGGTTCTTTTGACCAGGGCCCATAGGGTTCTTTTGACCAGGGCCCTTAGGGTTCTGGCCCATAGAACCCTATGGGTCAAAGGGAATTGGGTGCCATTTGGGACAGAGCCACAGTTAATGTTTGATACTGGGGCTCTTTTTACCCATGTTCAACAGAGACATCACTTTCCAGTACATCATTCCCTCCATATGACACCCACACAAAAGGGGTCTATACATTTTTGATGGTTCACTTAAAAAAGCGATTAAAAAAATTAAAACGGATTGAATGAAGTGTCATAGTCACCATAAAGCGTAAAACATTATATTGCACAGTCTCTCTGTGTGTTGTGTCTGTTGTACCACGGTTGGTGTTGTGGGGCTGAAGGAGTGCCCGTAGTTTGGTTGCCTGGGTTGGGTCACCCTAGATGGGGAAACTTCCATCCACTCCCCTGGTGATCAGTCTGGCTCTGTGGAGGTCAGGAAGCTCTGATCCCTCCACTTGGGGTTCAGATCAGAGCAACACACTGATATGATCCTCCTCAATCTGGTTTTGGCAAATCAAGAGTAAAGCAAACTGAGCAACACAAAACACAAAGAAAAACCAACTCCACCACAGGTGTGATTCTGTGAGGACTTCACTTGATGACAAAGATGACCCATTCCGCTCCAAACTTCCAAAGATTCCATTCCAAGAAGCTCCCTACATTGGAGTCCCACAGACAGAGTCAGACGTCATGCTCCTGAGGAGTGGCTTGCTACCATGGATACCCCCTCTGCCCCACTGTATTTGATCAGTTCTTTTTGATTAGGGCTGTTCTGATCAGCCTCCAGGCGGCTAGCGATGGTGCCCATCACCCAGTCACACAGTGGTGTGTTTGTGGGTGCTGTTGGGGGGCACAGAGAGAACCAGACCCTCCCCATCATCATCATCCCCCTCACTGTCTGTATCCCTCAGGGTAAGATCCAGGGAGGGGTGCTGCCTGGTGTGGCTGCTGCTGCTCTGCTGAGGGTCCAGGTGGGAGAGGGTCTTGCCTACGCCTGCTTCTTCATCTTCATCCGAGGAGTGGTACGACTCGTCGTCTGGTATGTAGTGATTGACGAGGCGGATCCCGTCAAAAGCGGGCTGATTGGACATGCTGCCCGCCTTCGGGCCTTTTAAGCAGCGGATCTGTGGAGACAGACGAGGGGCGTTTAACAGGGGAGCATGTAGAGCATAATGGGGACAGATCCATACATCGCCAAGGGAAAAGCCCCTGAGAACATCAGGGTTGTTACTCTTTATAGAATCCACATGCACAAACTACAACAAAGACAATGAGGTCAACACTAATGAAAATGTCAGTTCTGAAATATCGTCAATGGGAGTAGATGGATTTCTGAAGACATGCAGGAGGCACGTTCACACTCATTGGTGGATGTGTGTTCATACACTGATCACACCCCTCCCTTCCACAAAACAATTACACATCAGATATTAGGTATGGGCTGCAAAACTTTTTTTATTTCACCTTTATTTAACCAGGTAGGTCAGTTGAGAACAAGTTCTCATTTACAACTGCGACCTGGCCAAGACAAAACAAAGCAGTGTGACAAAAACAACACAGAGTTACACATGTAAAATAAACAAACGTACAGTCAATAACACAATAGAAAATCTATATACAGAGTGCAAATGTAGTGCAAAATGCAGTAACTAGTGAGAGATGGGTCAGATAGATCAGGTCAAAATGTTGTTCTGGACCATACCTGCCCTGCCTAGAACTCACCTGGATCAGCCTGTCTCGCAAAGACAGACATGTAGGGAGAGAGACACACTTAGAGAAATTACTCAATTTCATTCTTGTACCATTACCTGACCCTTTTCTCAAATACCAGTGCTTCAAAAAGCTACTAATTTATGGACAGAGAGCGGTGATTTCAAACTACTGTTTGACTGACGCAAGTGTGCAAAGAACGTTAAGAGCTAAAAACCAAGAGCCATTTGTGACTTCTTTTTGATCCTGAGAGAGATTAGTCACCTTTGGTGTTGTGCAACTCTCTGTGGCTGACTGGAAACCCAGCACTCTTATGAGAATGTGTGATTGAAAAAGCAAATTGTGGCTGACTTTTATCCCTTCTTCTTTGCCTTAGTCTGTCTACACTGAGCCTTTGGTCTCACTACTGCTCTTCTACCATCACCAGGAAATGCATAAATTAGGCCTAACAATCACCCACTGACAAAAATGTAATAACTAGCATATACTGTATATGTCCCTCTTATTTTAACTCTCCTTATAATCATTTTCTGTGTGCAAAAAATAAAATAAAATAATCAGTCGTCTAGTTAGTATTTCCAGCTAACTGCAACATCTCCAGGATGAGATATCTCAGGTCGTGGGTTATGGGGGAGGGGTTTATACATCAAGATCATGGATATGAGGTCATTTCTTGACACTTCAGGAAGCATGATTCACACTTCACAGAGGCCCCTTTTTCAATACCCCCTGACCTCACCACCAGCCCTGGTTGTGTCCCAAATCGCATCCTATTCTCTATATAGTGCAATTCCCTATATAGTGCACTACTTTTGAAGTAGTGCACTATATAGGGAATAGGGTGATATTTGGGATGCAACTGAGTCCGGCCCAGAGGAAAGGTCGGGGGATTCTGTTCTGACCAACCTGCCTGACTGTTTGCCTCCATGCCTCCATGCCTGCCTGACCGACTGTTTGCTTGGCTAACTGCCTGCCTGACTGACAGCCTGACTGCTTTGACCGTTTGCCGGCCTGCTTGACCGACTATTTGCCTGACTGCCTGGCTGTCTGCACAGTCTTGATAGGAGACCCAGAGTGGACACAATGCATGATTTAGTGCAGCTCAGTTCAACCACAAGCCACCAGCCTTTTATTGTCTTCTTGTTTCTAGGAGGAGATAAAAATCTGACTACATCCTCTCCGGTTGATTTGCTGGAAGAAAACAAGTTGCTTTTTTTTATACTTTTATACTTTATACTTCTCTTCTTTCTGGTGGGGGGGATTCTCATATTCAGATGAGAATAGCCAGCTGTAGGTGTACACAGAGAGCACAAGTAGTTTTCGAGGCTCCATTCCATTCAATCTGGGTCCTACTCCCGCTCTCTCAGTATGGTGAGTAGAGGGTTTTAGCGTTATCTTTTAAAAGAATATAGTGAGAGGAGAAGGGTGTGGGCTGGTACACCAACACCCTCAGCGCAGGAAGCTTATGGGCGTAGTTTACACTTCTAACCTACAGTTGGCTTCAAAATAGACAAATCTGAGCAAAACGAGATGAGAAATATAGCCAACAAAATAATCTCTGAAAGCAACAGGTACAGATATTCCCCTGGTTCACTATTCCTCTGTTGTAACTACTCACCTCATGTTTGAGCTCAGCTATCTGGTCCTTCAGGTCTCGGATGTACTGACTGGAGTCTGTGTTGTTCAGCTGACCCTGGACCTTCCCTTCTTCTTTCTGTAGAAACAAACAGAAAACAACATGTCTGAAAGCATAGCGTAGCATTGTTTCGCTAATTTTAGACCAATGGAGAGGCGATAAGAAGTTTGTGACACTGTGGACGCTTTAAATGTTGGAAACCTTGAATTGTTACATGGGCAACTTGATAAGATCAGGTTGGGGAGGGAGGGAGGGAGACAACTACCACCACCAGACAAGAGACACTAGAGCTATATGATTGGAAAACTTGCATCACAGAAGCATCCTAGAAAATATGTAAAGAGTGGCTGTTGACTAAGTAAAACATGGAGGGGGGGGGGGGGGGGGGGGCTAGCTAAACTAACAAGGTAGATATAGTCGTTGGTATCGTTTTCCTCTTTAGGCCCTGGGGATGAGGCTAGTAACAGTCAAACATGGCACGTGCTGTTTACCTTCCTCAGTGCAGACAGCTGCAGCAGTAGGCGAAACACACACATATCCAATTATAAACCTAAAATGACTGTCTAAAGCCTGGGATAGTTTCTAAGCAGAGAGAGAGAGAGAGAGAGAGAGAGAGGGACAAGGGTTCAGGCTAACCACAACCTGCAACATGGGAACATGGGAGGGGGGAAAAAAAGAGGAAGATGTCAAACACAGGGGTGAGATGGGTGAGGTAGTGAGGTGAGATAACCACCTCTGTCTTACCCGACACCTCAAAAAGTATACAATGTTCTCGATTCCTGTGGTCAGGTTAGGGCTGAGAGGTTGAGGGTGTAGGCCTAGGCCCCTGATAAGCTGCTGACAAGCTGACAATGTGAGATCTAAACAAGCAGCTGTTCTTCCTGGAATCTGTGTTTTTCTTGAGGTTTTCCCCCCTCCCTCCCTCCCTCCCTGCCTCCCTGCCTCCCTCCTGACAGAGCTAGCTAGTGATAAGGGAGAGGCAGTTAGTAAGACTTCCTCGTACTCAGCTGTGTGAATCACCAGGTGCCAAGTTGTGGCCAGGGGGTTAGGGACTGTGGCCATGCACGTCAAATGTCTTCAAGTCATGGGGTGCGTCCCAAATCGTACCCCATTCCCTATATACTGCACTACTTTTGACCAGAGACTATGGGCAGCCATATAGGGAATAGGGTGCCATTTGGGGCATGGCTTCCCTCGCCTGCCTGCATCCCTCTAGGTCTACACAACACCTACGGCTGTTGGCTAGTGAAATTGTACTTTGTTTGCCCTCTCGACATTCAATCTTGGTTTATAGTGCCTTCAGAAAGTATTCACACCTCTGGACATTTTCCACATTTTGTTGTTACAACCTGAATTTAAAGTGGATTAAATTGAGAATGTTTTTGTCTCTGGCCTACACAAAATACCCCATAATGTCAAAGTGGAATTATGTTTACTGAAAAGTTTACTGAAATGTCCAAACCCAATATAACACAGCGTACCACTCGCCATATTTTAAAGCATAGTGGTGGCTGCATCATGTTATGGCTATGCTTGTAATCGTTAAGGACTGGGGAGTTTTTCAGGATGAAAAGAAATGGAATGGAGCCAAGCACAGGCAAAATCCTAGAGGAAAACCATGTTTAGTCTGCTTTCCACCAGAAACTGGGAGACGAATTCACCTTTCAGCAGGACAATAACCTAAAACACAATGTCAAATCTACACTGGAGTTGCTTACCAAGAAGACAGTGAATGTTCCTTAGCGGCAGAGTTACAGTTTTGACTTAACTTTGCTTGAATATATATGGCAAGACATGAAAATGGTTGTCTAGCAATGATCAACAACCAATTTGACAGAACTTGAAAAATGTTGAAAAGAATAATGGGCAAATGTTGCACAATCCAGGTGTGGAAAGCTGTAATCGCTGCCAAAGGTGATTCTAACATGTATTGACTCAATGGTGTGAATACTTATGTAAATTACATATTTCTGTATTTCATTTTAAATACATTTGCAAAAATATTTAAAAACATGTTTCCACTGTCATTATGGGGTACTGTGTGTAGATTTTGAATTCAGGCTGTAACAACAAAATGTTGAATAAGTCAAAGGGTATGAATACTTTCTGAAGGCACTGTATATGGCTGTGGAAGAGGTAGCGGTGAACGCTGGTGTTGATGCACTGTTGTAGTTGAACAACCTAGCAACAAATCCTCAGTCTTGTGACACGTCATGTCCATAACAGGACAACTGAAAGTTACAATCCCCAATTAACAATATTTCCTTACGTCCAAGTGAGTGCTCTTTTGTGTTCAGTGTCATGCTCTCTACAATCCTGACACATGTCCCATCCAAATAACAATAGTTATCCCAATAACAACTAATAACACGCTATTAGTGTTAAAAACAAACAAGCATAGACACCATAAGACTGGAAATGTGACTGACCAGTTTCCTCACACACAATAGCAATGATGACAAAGGAGATTACATTTTTTGTAAATGCAAACCACCATGTATTTACAGATAAAACTGCAGACACAATTATCAAGAGAGCAGTCCGAAAGCATTACGAGGAACCTCTAATAACCACTGAATTTGCTAAAGTCCCCTGTTAATTATACATCGAAATCTGTGATCATATCATGCATGCAGAAGTACAAATCATAGATAGGCTTCCAACATGTCACCTCTGGTTCTAGCTGTCAGTGAGTCTTCGCCTCACAATAGGAAGTGGTTTCTTGTCTTGACAAGAAGATAGCCGAGCTGTGTTATTACCATTGATCACGTATACATACAGCTACTTTTATACTGCAACAGTGATGGATGTAAAAACCCTGATGTCCATTTTACTATACATACAGTTTTATTGACTTGACACATATATTTAATGGTAGTTTAGTACTGGAAGTTCTTCGCGAACCTATAATTGTGAAATTCTATTATATAGTAACATAGTAACATGCGGGCCGTAGTGTAGGTGGGACAAGTGTTCTTTTAAGTAAGATCATGTAGGCAGGCAGCAGTGGGGGCTTTTTCAAGGTAAGACTACTACAATGGTAACGGAAACACTGCAAGGTATAGCGGGCAGAATTGAGGTGGCACTAATTGAAAGAGTTTAATAAAGCTACACAATCATGCATTACTATTTGTAGAGAAAAAAAAGCCACAAATTTAAAATGTCTATTTTTGTGTGCGAATCACCCTCCATTGGTTATAGGTTTAACACACTAAACAATGACTATTTAAGGTCATGCCTTCTTCACTTTTTTGGGAAAAAGTGCCTTGTACTGTAGCTCGGCTCATGATCAGAGTGTTTTCACAAAGATCAAACCTCTCATGTTATAGCATGCCATCAGACACATTTCATGTGGCTTTTATGTGAGGTGTTAAATGCAGAGGACAGCAATTGATCAGTCATTGCTTTCTTGCACTCTTTCTCGTGGGCCTACAACCAGAGCGACTGAGGGCAAAGGCATCTACCCACAACCTTAAGAGCTGCAACCAGGCACTCAAACCACAGACCAAGAGCTCACCACTGGGGCCACATGGCATGGGCACTGATTAACACAAAGTGGTTATTTAAAACCATCAAGAGCTGGTAAACGTCTGTCCGGCATTAACTGCAGTAACTATTAGCTTCCAACGCACATAATCAAAAACCGCTAAATCAAAAAGAAACTCAGTCTAATGGAGATTGAAATGGTCATAAGATGCAAAAGATGGTTTCATAGCATGAGCCGAGAGTGAGGGGGCGGTACTCGGTAGTGGTGAGCGCTGGTGTTGATGCACTGTTGTTGTTGAAGAATCTAGTTACAAACCTCAGACCACACTATGTGTGTGTGAGAATGTAAATATGGAGGGGAAGTTGGTTTAAAAAGACGTCTGTTGACACTGAATAACCATTTACACTCTTGCCTGTATACAGGGTGAAAATTGCAGATTTGGGCAAGGATTAGTGCCTAAATTGGAACGCAGTGGCTTTACAGTAACATGCTATAAATTACATCAGAGCTCAGGCTCTGCGCTTCACAGCGCTGTACGGGTACCCTCCAAGCTCATCATTAAGCTCGGGGCCCTGGGTCTGAACCCCACCCTGTGCAACTGGGTCCTGGACTTCCTGACGGGCCGCCCCCAGGTGGTGAAGATAGGAAATAACACCTCCACTACGCTGATCCTCAACACAAGGGCCCCACAAGGGTGCATGCTCAGCCCCCTCCTGTACTACCTGTTCACCCATGACTGAGTGGCCATGCAAGCTTCCAACTCAATCATCAAGTTTTCATACGATAACAGTAGTAGGCTTGATTACCAACAATGACAAGACAGCCTAAAGGGAGGTGAGGGCCCTGGAGGTGCCAGGAAAATAACCTCTGCCTCAACGTCAACAAATTGATCGTGGACTTCAGGAGACAACAAAGAGAGCACGCCCCTATCCACATCGCCGGGAGAAGGTGAAAAGCTTCAAGTTCCTCTGCGTACACATCACTGACAATCTGAAATGGTCCACACACAAACACAGAATGTGGTGAAAAAGGCGCAACTGCGCGTCTTCAACCTTTGGGATGAATTGGAACGCAGACTGCGAGCCAGGCCTAATTGCCAAACATCAGTGCCCAACCTCACTAATGCTTGTGGCTGAATGGAAGCAAGTCCCCGCAGCAATGTTCCAACTTCTAGTGGAAAGCCTTCCTAGAAGAGTGGAGGCTGTTATAGCAGCAAAGGGGGGACCAACTCAATATTAATGCCCATGATTTTGGAATGAGATGTTCGACGACCAGGTGTTCGACGACCACATACTTTTGATCAGTGTGTTGGATAGAATGCCATTCTAGTTCTGGATGTAATCTACACACATTTCTATTTGCTAGGTAAAGGTAGGCATACTGTCACATCAATATGATATTTACAGCATACAATGTTTTGTCTTTGTAATAGGGCTGGGCGATATGGACAAAAAAATCTAGATAAAAAAAAAAACGTATTGGCAATTCACAATATATATCTCGATGTTTAATGTTTTCTCTAAATATGCTTTGTTTTACAATTAAAGGTCTAATATACTCAATTTCAAGCAGGGCTTGTGAAATTATACTTAGGCTAAATATAAGCCTTCCACAGCCATAAGACCCACTAATAACGTAATTACTTTGTGCATGACACAAGTAATTATTTCCATAATTGTTTACAGACAGATTATTTAACTTATAACTCACTATATCACAAAATTCAGTGCGTCAGAAGTTTACATACACTAAGTTGACAGCTTGGAAAATTCCAGAAGATGATGTCATGGCTTTAGAAGCTTCTGATAATTGACATAATTTGAGTCAATTGGAGGTGTACCTGTGGATGTATTTCAAGGCCTACCTTCAAACTCAGTGCCTCTTATTTCGAAATCATGGGAAAACCAAAAGAAATCAGCAAAGACCTCAGAAAATAAATTGTTGACCTCCACAAGTCTGGTTCATCATTGGGAGCAATTTCCAAACGCCTGAAGGTACCACGTTCATCTGTACAGTCAATAGTACGCAAGTATAAACATCATGGGACCACGCAGCCATCATACCACTCAGGAAGGAGACACGTTTTGTCTCCTAGAGATTAACGTACTTTGGTGCGAAAAGTGCAAATCAATCCCAGAACAACAGCAAAGGACCTTGTGAAGATGCTGGAGGAAACAGGTATCTATATCCACAGTAAAACAAGTCCTATATCGACATTAACCTGAAAGGACGCTCAGCAAGGAAGAAGCCACTACTCCAAAACTGCCAGAAAAAAGCAAGACTACGGTTTGCAACTGCACATGGGGACAAATATTGTACTTTTTGGAGAAATGTCCTCTGGTCTGATGAAACAAAAATAGAACTGTTTGGCCATAATGACCATCGTTATGTTTTGAAGAAAAAGGGGGAGGCTTGCAAGCCGAAGAACACCATCCCAACAGTGAAGCACGGGGGTGGCATCATCATGTTGTGGGGGTGCTTTGCTGCAGGAGGGATTGGTGCACTTCACAAAATAGATGGTGTCATGAGGAAGGAAAATTATGTGGATATATTGAAGCAACATCTCAAGACATCAGTCAGGAAGTTAAAGCTTGGTCGCAAATGGGTCTTCCAAATGGACGGACGACAGACAGACAGACAGACAGACAGACAGACAGACAGACAGACAGACAGACAGACAGACAGACAGACAGACAGACAGACAGACAGACAGACAGACAGACAGACAGACAGACAGACAGACAGACAGACAGACAGACAGACAGACAGACAGACAGACAGACAGACAGACAGACAGACAGACAGACAGACAGACAGACAGACAGACAGACAGACAGACAGATAGATAGACAGATAGACAGATAGACAGATAGACAGGTACTTTATTGATCCCCCGGGGGGCGAAATTTCATTGTCAAGCAGCTGCAACAAAACACAGGGCAGGTGCAAAATGCCACAACGAAAGTACACAAAAGACAGATACACGGTACATGATACATAGAGCGGCAGTATGAAAAAGTATAGAAATACAAGATATCTGGAGTGCAAAAAAAAGCTATAAAAAGACATTGCATAGTATGAGTGGTTGGCTGAATATGTACACTATACATTGGTGGATGTTGGATGGTTAACTATACAGGTCGATGGCAGAGAAATACTTCAGTAGCTAAAAATGCGTATGATATGAGCGAGGGTAATAATAGTTTACTTAATAGACAGACTGGGTAAATTTCACCTAATGAACAGGTAAGTGAAAATTTTGCATGGTTAAAGTAGCTGTACAGTTAGGTATACAGTTATATTTACAGATAAGTGAATACTTGCATGTTTACACAAACTGTACAGGTAAATGACAGGAAGAGATACTTTAATAGCTAAATGTGTGTATGATATCATTTGGGGTAATAATAGTAATTCCCTTAAAATACAGTCCTTAGTGCGCAGGGTTTAATTACAGACAACTGCACGTATTGCACATTCGATATACTAAAAGCAATGAGAAAAGGTGTAACTGGCAGGATACTAATATGCATTCCTGAGTGAATGCTGACGTAGGTTAAGTCCAATAATTACTTACAATATTGCATGTGATATAATATAACAACTGTACATGAGTATGTATATACAGACCTGTATGAATAAATAGGTCCTGAGTGGATGAGTGCTGACGGACCAGAGTTACTCACGGATGGATGCATAATTGTTAAACTAGGTCCTAGCACCCCAACAGTTCCAGATCTATGTTGCCGACGGCACGGCACCCCGGTGAGGCATTATATAGTCTAATAGCCGCCGGCAGGAAGGACCTCCTGTAGCGCTCTCTGGCACACCGTGGTGGGATCAGTCTGTGACTGAAAGTGCTCCTCTGCGTCATAACCATAGCGTGCAGAGGGTGGGTGACGTTGTCCATGATGGCCAGCAGTTTGGCCAGGATCCGTCTCTCCGCCACTTCCTCTAGAGTGTCAAGGCTCATCCCCAGGACAGAGCTAGCCTTCCTGATCAGCTTATTTACCCGAGAAGCATCACCGGCTTTGATGTTTTCTCCCCAGCACACCACTGCAAAAAAGATGGCACCACAGACTGGTAGAAGGTATGCAGTAGTTTACTGCACACGTTGAAGGACCTGAGCCTCCTCAGAAAGTAGAGTCGGCTCTGGCCCTTTTTGTACAGGGCCCCGGTGTTACCGGCCCATTCCAGCCTGTTGTCCATATGGACTCCCAGGAACTTGTATGACCCAACCATTTCCACATCCATCCCCTGTATAGGGACTGCAGTCAGTTGTGCCTTGGTTCTCCTGAAGTCCACCACCATCTCCTTTGTTTTGCTGATGTTGAGCTGAAGGTGGTTCTGCTCACACCACAACACAAAGTCACTGATTGTGCTCCTGTACTCCTCCTCCTGCCCACCCCTAATGCACCCTACAATAGCAGAGTCATCCGAGAACTTCTGTAGGTGGCATGTTTCAGAGTTATATCTGAAGTCTGAGGTGAAGAGGGTGAACAGGAAGGGGGACAGGACCGTACCCTGGGGGGCCCCTGTGTTGCTAACTGCCCGTTCTGACACACAGCTCTGTAGTCGCACAAATTGTGGCCTACCGGTCAGGTAGTCCGTGACCCAGGAGACTAAGGGTGCTTCCACTTTCATCCTCCTCATCTTCTCACCCAGTAGCAGGGGCTGAATGGTATTGAAGGCACTGGAGAATTCAAAAAACATAACCCTCACAGTGCAACCTGCGTTGTCCAGGTGAGAGTAGGCCCTCTGCAGAAGGTAGATGATTGCATCATCCACCCCGATGTTGCGCTGGTATGCAAACTGCAGGGGGTCCATTGATGAACACACCAGGGGTCTGAGGTGAGCGAGGACTAACCTTTCCAGGGTCTTCATGATGTGGGATGTTGGCGCTACAGGTCTGAAGTCATTCAGGACAGTGGGGTGTGCCTTCTTGGGCACTGGGACGAGACAGGATGTTTTCCACAGCACAGGGACCCTTTTTTGAAAAGACGCTGGAGTATTCCACACAGTTGGTCAGCACAGACCCTCAGCACCCTAGGGCTGATGCCATCAGGGCCCGCCGCTTTCCACTGGTGTAGTCTCTCCAGCTCTCTCTTCACTTGGTTGGTGGTGAAAGCCAGCCCAGGTGGGGAGGTGGGGGGAAGGGGGGTGTTGAGGATCAGTCCAGGGGGAGCAGGGGCGGAGGTGGGGTCACTGATTGTCTCAGCAGAGGTGCTGTGAGCAAAGTGGGGGTGGGACAGCCGTGAGGGTGTGTGGTCTGGAGAGCTGGAGGGGAGGTGGACAGGGCCAGTATCAAACCTGTTAAAAAATTGGTTCAGCTCATTGGCTCTGTCCTGGGTCCCCTCCGTCTGCCCACTGTTTGACTTTTTGAAGCCAGTGATATTTCTCATACCCTTCCACACCTCTCTCACCTGGCTCTGCCTCAGCTTGTCCTCCATCTTCTCCTTATACACTCTCTTCCCCTCAGCAATCCGCAACTTCAGCTCCCTCTGGACGCATTTCAATTTGTCCTTGTCCTTGTCCCTCTCCTTGAAGGCCCTCTTCTTCTCATTCAGCAGGGCCTTCAGGTCGCTGGTGACCCAGGGTTTATTGTTTGGGAAACAGCGTACCTTCCTGGTGGGTACAGTGTTACCTACACAAAAATTAATATAGTCTGTTATGCAGTCAGTGAGTCCATCGATGTCCTCCCCATGAGCCTCACAGAGCACATCCCAGTCTGTTGTTTCAAAACAGTCCTGTAGGGCCTCATTCGCCTCCGGGGACCATCTCCTAATAGTCCTGGTGGTTGCAGGCTGCTGTTGGACCAAAGGCCTGTAGAGTGGGGTGAGGTGGACAAGGTTGTGATCCGATCTACTGAGGGGAGGGAGTGCAGTGGAGTTGTATGCATCCTTCACATTAGCATATAACAAGTCCAGAGTTTTATTATTCCTGGTTGGGCACTTCACGAACTGTTTGAATGTGGGCAGTGTTGAAGAGAGAGATGCATGGTTAAAATCCCCCGAAATGGCAAAGAAAGCACTGGGATGCGCTGTCTGTAACCTCACGATAACAGAGTGGATGACGTCACACGCTGCGTTTGCGTCAGCAGAGGGCGGGATGTAAACAATAACAGCAATGGCCGCCGTGAATTCCCTCGGCAAATAGTAGGGTCTCAGGCTAACGGCTAACAGTTCAATGTCCGGGCTACAAAACTTTTCCTTAAGAGTAATATGGTTCGGATGACACCATCTGTTGTTAACTAATAAAGCCAGCTCACCACCCTTACTCTTACCGGAAGAGACGCGATCCCTGTCCGCTCTGATGGTCTGGAAACCGTCTATAGTGACGTTCTGTATGGGGATGTTATCGTTCAGCCAAGTCTCCGAAAAAAACATTAGGCTCGTTTCCCGATAAATCCTTTGTCCACGAACAAGTCCCTCCAACTCATCCATCTTGTTATGTAGACCCCTCACATTGCCCATAATAATAGATGGTATAGCCGGCTTGTACTTGAACCTCCTCCGCTTTGCCTTACATTTCAATCCCGCCCTACGTCCACGGCGCCGTCTTTTCAATTCGTCCGGAATATCAATTTTCCCTGGGGAGCAGCAGCGCTGCGTGGGCTAAATCCAGGAGCTGGGTTCTGTTGTAAACAATAACAGTTGACGACTCCTGTCGACGTTCAGCTGCGATAAAATCCATAAAATCCATAATCCTGAACTAATCCTGAACTATTATAGTTCAACTGTAGCAAAATAAAAAATAAAACTAAAGAAAAGAGACGAAAGAAAACGAACTAAAACAACAATTTATGCACGAACAACGGGAGCTGCTTAACAGGCAACCACTCAGGGCGGCGCCAAACACATCTTGACCTCAAGCATACTTCCAAAGTTGTGGCAAAATGGCTTAAGGACAACAAAGTCAAGGTATTGGAGTGGCCATCACAAAACCCTCACCTCAATCCTATAGAACATTTGTGGGCAGAACTGAAAAAGCGTGTGCGAGCAAGGAGGCCTACAAACCTGACTCAGTTACACCAGTTCTGTCAGGAGGAACGGGCCAAAATTCACCCAACTTATTGTGGGAAGCTTGTGGAAGGCTACCCGAAACGTTTGACCCAAGTTAAACAATTTAAAGGTAATGCTACCAAATACTAATTGAGTGTATGTAAACTTCTGACCCACTGGGAATGTGATAAAGCTGAAATAAACAAAGCTGAAATAAATAATTCTCTACTATTATTGTGACATTTCACATTCTTAAAATAAAGTGGTGATCCTAACTGACCTAAGACAGGACATTTTTACTAGGATTAAATGTCAGGAATTGTGAAAAACTGAGTTTAAATGTATTTGGCTAAGGTGTATGTAAACTTCCGACTTCAACTGTATATAACTGAATTAGCTGACCATCTGGAGATGGCAAGTCAGTCAGGAGGGGAGTCCATAGCAAAGTAGTTCTCTCCATAGCAAAGCTTGCATAGCTTACGTCGCTGTACGCACTACTGGCCTTGTTTGTTGTGATTGAATAGCAAAGACACCCCCAAGATAACTCGTTTGTCTTCAGTCATGGCCTCTAGCATTTCTTAATTAGCATTGATGAGAAACAAGGCCAAATCAGGAAGTGCCGTCGCCCTTTAACAATGCATACAAGTCTGTCTATTTCTTCTACATCATTTTTGGATGTAAATTAAAGGGTGCATATGTGTGGGCCGATGCTGTGAAGAAAGCAGACAGTCTGACACCTAGTGCACTTGTGACAGTAACGTTTCTGAAACGCCAACGTGTTTACTTGAACATCAAAGCTTCTGCATTATCACGTTTCCAGACTGAGCTAGTGGAAATACTGAAGCGATCATATGAAAGAAGATGATAATATCACTGAAAGTGTCTGCTCATATTTATTTTATCTTTATCTAACCTTTATTTAATTAGGCAAGTCAGTTAAGAACAATGACGGCTTACCCCGACCAAACCCTCCCCTAACCCAGACGATGCTGGGCCAATTGTGCGCCGCCCTATGGGACTCCCGATCACGGCTGGTTGTGATACAGCCTGGGATCTAACCAGAGTCTGTAGTGACGCCTCTAGCACCGAAGTGCCTTCGACTGCTGCGCCACTCGGGAGCCCACATATTCAAGGACCAAAACATATGTCCGTAATGAGAAAAACAATATAATAACACATTCATCTAAAGTGACAAGAGTTAACATAGTGTTGTTTTGGGTGTAGTTTCACACACATACAGATGACACCAACAACAACCTCAGGACACCTGATAAAGAACCGCAGCATGATATGAAGAATCCCACACTGAGGCTTCAATAACCTGACAAATCACTAGCACAGGAAATGTACAGGTTCATTTCTACTGGCAGAAAATCTGTTTAGATGCTACTGATATATTAAAACACCAAGTAAACTAATCTTCAATCTGAACAAAAAAACACTTTTCCATAATGTTAAATTCTTTCATAGAAAGGTTGATTTCAAATCTCCAAATACAGAGCTGGAGCTAAACAAAAATCGGCAACCCACTGAGGATGCCATATTTTCCTGACTACTCAATCAGGCATGAGCATGGTTGGTAGGATATGAAATTATGATATGTAAGACTACAAGAGTCACTTTCCTTTCTGGAGATGATCACGGTTTCTCTGTGCACCCTTCACCTCTACAGTAAACAGGCATTTTTCAAAGCTTTCGCTTTAAACACCCCACCTTCTTCCTCTCAAATAGATAAAGGCTCTAATCTGTACACCTTTCTGTAGGCCTATGTATGGTGTCTCTGTGTTGACAGTTGGTGCACTCAGAGTTCGCCTATATGCTCAGATGATGTTGGAGTGGGTACGGAGTGTTGAATTGTGGTGAGGAGAAGTTGCTATGGGCTGGACAAAGTTTGAGCCTCGTCATAGACTTTGAAGCAAGGCTATTATAGTTTTGTGTTTTTATATTCGTATTTTCATCTATTCCTATTTAGTTTTTTTATTTGGAATTTAGTTTAGATTCAGTTAGTTTTTAGACCTGATTTGCTAGTTTTTATTTAGTTTAAGTTGGATGAAAATAATATGAAATATAATATAATATAATATTTGGTTACTGGCCCAACGCTCTTAAGCGCTAGGCTACCTGCCGCCCATAACGTGATGGTCAGGTCTTAGGTTAGTTTAGCCCTTCTCATGACTCCAATGCTGGAGTCATTACATGCAACTTTTGATTAGCTGAGGTGATTTGGTCAAGTCTAGAAACAATTTACACTAGATACACTAACTGTTAGCTGTTTTACCACAGATTTCCACTGAGGTTTTTTGTTTAACACAGCTTCGAGCCGGCTAATGTTTGTTGTTGTTCCCTCCCGAATTTCCATTAGCTCAGGAAGTGCAATGCAAAACACCTCTGTGGGAATCTGTGTTAAAACAGTGCACAGTAAATATATCTTTTGTATTTGTAAAATAATTTTGGGGTACTCTGAAAGTGACACTTCGGAGGGCTCCAAAACCATATTGCATGCAGTGATTATTAACGGTTAGACAGAGCGTCGGGATAGTTCTACACGTTGGCCCCGCTGTGGTCAATTGTTCAAATTGTATGTATGGATTACTTGGGTTGTTACCAACATCTGGTGAAAATTTCATGTCAATAGCACCTTTGGAAATATATTTACTGAGAAAAATGGTGACGTGTTCAATACTTATTTCACCCGCTGTATATACAGATATTGAAAGCATTTAAATGAGACAACAAAAACTTGTGCAACATGAGACGGAAATTACTCCACACAACCCTCACAGTTTAGCACGTAGCGCTAAACAAACTTCCTGTTTGCCGGAAAATGGCTGCTGGCTAAGGATGCTGCTGGTGCATACGCATAGGTTTACTTTTTCGCTCTCTACTTGAACTGCTGTTTGATCTGGCTTTGGAATTTAGCGTTTTTACCAGCGTCTTGGATAGGTCTTCGGCCATCTTTTTTCATTTCTGCTCCACCACGCACCTGTCTGGTAAGATTTCTGCCTCCCCTCCCGATAAAAGCTTCTCCCAAACGGGTGTGACACCTACTCCCATTGCCTGCTGCTTTGATATGACCCGGTGATGTGCTCCCAATGTCTGGTACAGGTACCCCCGCCACACTACCCCCTCTCTCCCGAGCTTTTGCTCGCCTCCAGCACGCACACACACCTCAGACTTTAGACCAGGGCTTTCCAACCCTGTTCCTGGAGAGCTACGATCCTGTAGGTTTTCACTCCAACCCTCATCTAGCGCACCGGATTATAATAATTAGCTGGTTGAAAAGATGAATTAGGTTGGTTACAATGGAAGTTGGATTGAAAATCTACAGGGAGGGTAGCTCTCCAGGAACAGGGTTGGACAGCCCTGCTTTAGACTAATAAGAATTTTTATGTTGGCTAATTAACTTATGAATCTTATATTATATGATTTTTACTCAGAAATGCTTTTAATTAACTAGCACAGGCCTACTATTTATTTATTTTGTCTCAGATGAGTAACTCTTTGTACTTACAATGGCTAGACGTTTTACTTTATTCTTGTGCTTTGTGCTATTTGCCTCATGACTCCTGTGTGCTTTGTTGACTATTTCAACTTGCTCGTTTACCCGACCGTGGGACAGACAATGTTCGTTCCCACACTCGGGACTCTGACTATCTATTGGTTACATGGGCTCTTGGCTCCCATCCTATTCTATCCACCTCTCGCTGGCTTTGTATTCATGTTACCTGATGAAATTGCTGTACAATATGATCTTATTGCCATTTAATTCATATTCAAATGTCATAAAAAATCAACACTGCAGATCTCTCCCTGTCCTCTGCCGTGCCCTGACTGTATTACTGCTGATGATATCTGGTATTGTGCATGTACACCCTGGCCCACCTACTGTTGCT
Organism: Thymallus thymallus; assembly: GCA_023634145.1. NCBI lineage: Eukaryota > Metazoa > Chordata > Actinopteri > Salmoniformes > Salmonidae > Thymallus > Thymallus thymallus. The sequence continues at coordinate 13,059,066 of CM042392.1, read as the reverse complement.
AGCCCCAATTCTGACTTATTCTCTCATATCTGCTTCACTGATTTCTGCTCTCGTAAAAGCCTGGGTTTTCTGCACGTTAACATTAGAAGCTTATTACCTACAATTTATCAAGTGAAAGTGTGGGTTCACAGCTCCAATCCAGATGTGTTGGTCCTTACTGAGCAATGGTTAAGAGTGTTCTGAACACTGATGGTTCTAACCTTTTTTTGGCAAGACCGATCTTCCTAAAGGTGGTGGAGTGGCGCATGGTTGTCTCCACAAAATCTGTCCCCAAACAATTTGATTAGCTGGTTTTAAGCATTAAGCTTTCAAATATCTCTTTGTTGACTGTTGCTAGGTGTTATCTTGCACCATCACCACCGGCCTGTACCCTACCTGCCCTAAGCTCTTTCCTGGCCCTTTACACAAAGTCTGAATTTGTCCTGCGAGGTGACCTAAACTGGGACATGCTTAAACCACCACACCAAGTCTTAAAACAATGGGACTCCCTAAATCTGTCTCAGATCACTAGCATCCCACAAGGTATGACCCCAAACACCCAGAAAAGATTACTCTCCTTGATGTTCTCCTCACAAATAATCCTGATAGGTATCAGTCTGGTGTTTTCTGTAATGACCTTAGTGATCACTGTTTTACGGCCTGTGTTCGTAATGGCTGCTCAGCTAAACAACCTGTACTGATTTGCCATAGATGCTTACTGAAAAACTTTATTGATCAAGCCTCTGTAAATTGGTATAGAAATCAGCTTAATCACCTCTATCAAAGATGCTTGGGCCTTCTTTTTTTATATTTTCAGTGGTATTGATAACAAGCGCGCCCCCATAAAGAAATTAGAATAAGAAACTAGTTCAGCCCCTGGTTTGACCGTGATCTGGCAGAGTTACTCCACCTCAAGAACCCCATTTGGCGAAAGGCTCAGCACACAAATACTCAGGCTGTCGTTCAGGCAAATGAGAAATAAGTGCACTCAGGCTATCCAAAAGGACAAAGTTAGTTACTTTGAGTAGTTCTCTCTCTGTGGGTATAACCCCAAGAAGTTCTGGAAAAAGGTGAAAGACCTGGAGAATAAACCCTTGTCCTAACAGCTGCCCATGTCACAATGTTGATGGTGTGGTTGTTAGTTCAAGGAGCGTATGGCTGAGATTTTTAATCACAGGCAGTCACTGAGTCTGAGGTGCTAAAGGAGCTCCTTAAACTTTAACCTAAAAAACATCTGGGTCAGATGGTTTAGATCCTTTCGTCTTTAAGGTTACAGACCTTATAATTGCAGAGCCAGTCTTCCCTCTCTTAGAAGGCAGGCACGGAGTGTCCTTTATTTAAAGGGGGAGATCAAGCTGGTCCCAACTGTTATAGGCCAATTTCTATCTGTTCATCAAAAGTGTTAAGAAAAACTTGTTAATAATCAATTGACTGGCTTTCTTGATGTCTCAGCATATATCCAAGCTGCAGGCTAAGGTTACATTTAGACTTGGTGTCCTCTATTGTAATCGCTCCTCTTTCACCCCAGCTTCCAAACTAACACTGACTCAGAAGATCATCCTACCCACGCTAGATTACAGAGACGTAATTTATATATCGTCAGGTAAGGGTGTTCGAGGGGCTAGATGTTCTTTACCATTCAGCCATCAGATTTAACACCAATGCTCCTTATAGGACACATCACTGCACTCTATACTCCTCTGTGAACTGGCCATCTCTGTATTCCCGGCGCACGACCCACTGGTTGATGCTTATTTATAAAACCCTCTTAGGCCTCACTCCCCCCTATCTGAGATACCTTCTGCAACCCTCATCCTCCACATACAGCACCCGCTCTGCCAGTCACATTCTGTTAAAGGTCCCCAAAGCTCACACATCCCTGGGTCGCTCCTCTTTTCAGTTCACCACAGCTAGTGACTGGAACAAGCTTTAAAAAAAGCCAACTGGACAGTTTGATCTCCATCTTTACGTTCAAAGACTCAACCATGGACACTTACTGACACTTGGGGCTGCTTCACGTGATGTATTGTGGTCTCTACTGTTTTGCCCTTTGTGCTGTTGTCTGTGCCTAACAATGTTGTTTGTGTTCCTACCATGTTGTGTTGCTGCCATGTTGTATTGCTGCTGTGTGTTGTTGTCATGTGTTGCTACCATGAGTTGTTGTCTTAGATGTAGTGTTGTGGCGTCCCTTGTCGTGATGTGTGTTTTGTCCTACATTTTTAATCCCGCCCCCATACCCAAAGGAGGCCTTTTGGCTCTTGGTAGGCCCCCATTCTAAATATGAATTTGTTCTTAATTGACTTGCTTAGTTAAATAAAGGTTAAAAAAGAAATACATTTGTAGTTCCAGTTACATTGTGTAATTTATTGACGGTCCCTAACTAGCTCCACAGATAGGCTATCCAAAGTCAAACCACTGTCACACAACGGCCGGCAGAAGCTAATAGGCTAAATAAGTTGGCTAGCATGTTAGCTAGTCTAGGGTACTTCCAGACACAAGACCTGGTTAGACTGTTTCAAGTTATCGAGAAGGGTGAGTGAATAACTGTGTACTGTTTTGGCAGAGTGAAAGTACAAACGCTTCCCATGTTCAAACAAACCCACCTGAAAACCTCATTAGAATTCTGCCCAAAGTTGAGAAAAAAAACTAAAACTGAACATAATTCATGATGGTTTGTATTTTATTTTAGTTCGTTTTGGGGTCAAAGATAATAGTTTCAGTATGGTTTTAGTTTTTCAAACGGGTTTGTTAATTACTTTATTTCAGTTTACTATATTGTTTATTTCCATGATCAGTTTTCCTTTCAGTTTTCGTTTACTATAATAAACTTGCTATGAAGTACTTTCAATAGAGATTAAAAGTACTTTTTAGTCCATGACTAGGCTAAAATATGTTCTGCGCCATACTAGCTTGACTGTGAGAGAGGGGGCCAAGGTAAAGTACTGTACCTGTATCTCCAGTTCAGAGATTTGTTGCTGCAGCTCGGCCATAGCAGCAATGTTGTCAGCCTCTCTCAGCCTCACCGCCATCACCTCCTCCTTGTTCTGAAACAAATAAACAAACACTGTCACCGAACATGAAATGTTAACACGCATTGTAGGAAAGATGGCCTATTGCATTTACAGCAGTTAGCCTATTACCTCTGCTGAAGTAATCTTTCTAGATCGCGTTACCAAAGACATGTTAACAGCCATTACACAGCAACACTTTTTATTTTTTATTTTATTTATTTTTTTACAGTTTAGTATGATTCCTGCAGTAATCCCAGAGAGAAAAGGGGTGTTGCTGAGCTGCAGAGGGCGGTTTAACACACACACATTTAACACCATCAGCAGCACAGAGATGCTATTTTAAGATATCAAGAAATCAAAAACTGCTTCCCTGTTCAGAACCTGGACTCTGAAGACCTGATCTTAACAGGAGGCAACAGATCAGATAAAAACCAGTGATTGAGAAACATTCAGTGATTTGTCTGATACACTTATACCCTTTTCACACTATCGTGCAGATTCTGTTGACATTGTCCTTTCCGGCATAGTTTCAGATACTACGGTGGATTCATTATGCAGCATAACCAGGCCAGCACAGTACGGTTGGCTCAGCTCGGTTCGGCTCAGTAGTGTGAATAGCGTATCAATGGAGAAGCCACCTCACCAGCCGGCTCTAGTCATCCCAACAGCAAACAGACACTTTCTTACCTTGCACTCAATCTCCGCCTGTTTGCGTTTGATCTCCTGCAGCTGATTGTGTAGACTCTTGTTCTGGACGGTCAGCAAAGTCACACGCTCCTGAAAGCCTCGCCCCTCCTGCTCCGCCCGACGCAGCTGGTTGCCATGGATCTGGTTCTGCAGGCGGCAAAGGATATGGAAGGTAAGAATTGGGAGGGGCAGTTTACTCACTACACAGCCCCTCTGCTATAACACAAGAAGCAACCAATTTTAAGAAATGTCTATATCTTGAATCATTATTTGCCTACTGCATTAGAAAGAAGAAATGTAAAATGTTTGCCCTCTTCAACTCGGAATACATCACTGCCTTACACCAGCACATCTGGAGCTACGGATACTTTTGACAGTTCAAAATATGCACCTCTACTGCCCCCTAGCGATATTAAAATGCAATAAAAAGGGGCCATATGAATACTCTCAAATTCAAGTTGTATTATTTGTTACATGCAGTCAGGGCTGGGGAGATTACAAAAAAAATCTGATTACAGATAGTTTTGAAAAACTACATGATTACCTTGAGGATTACTTTTAAAATCAGAAAGGATGCTTGCGAAAAAAATCTTTGACACTTCTCTGTTTTCTCAATGATATTCAAATCAGCTTTGAAAAAAGGCACAAGTTTAAGTTTGTTCCACCTGAGCGAGTCTGACCACAAGCCAGAGACCCTTATGATGACACACCAAATGTGTTTGATGGTTTGCGGGAAAAGAGCAGGAATAGGCTTTTGTAGGCTTCAGTCCAAGCTATGTCTTGCAATGGTGCGACTGCTGTCGACATCCAAAGATTGTCCAACTTGAATAAACGTTTCAAGGTAAGGATGACAGCAGTGTAGTAGTCTACGGCGATATGGATATCACTTATTGATATCTACAGAACATAGCGCATTGATGGGAATCACACTGCTGCGCTCTCATTTAGCTATTTGCGCCTTACAGATTGTGGTTGTTGTGGATGGCTGTTCACCAATCTAAATGTGTATTTGAACCCAATAATGGTTGAATTAAAAAAATAAAGTGGGCCTTTCATTGCTCAATCTAATTCACGCTGATAAATGCTCAAACTCGAACACTTTGATAGACTTAAAGTGGCAATCTGTAGTTGCTACAGTAAATCCATTTTTGGACTGTATATATCCATTGATTCTGGAAGAATAGAACTTATAAATGCCTAATGGGCTTAGTTCAACTGTCACACTCAATGAGAACCCAAAATATAAGCTTGTTTTTCTCCAATGTTTGTAAACATTGTAAATGTAAACAAACAATGTATAGCCTCATAATACGGTTAAAACAACACTTTTGATATCGTGGATGGTCAGTCCTCGCATCCATAACTCTGTCTATTAGTGGTTACATTTCTCCAAGCCCAGCTTTTTACCAAAACAGAGGCGGGGTGTCCGTTTTGTTATTGTTTCATCTGTGGATTTGCCCTTTTAACAGCTGCATAATATCAAGCTATCAAAGTGTCACCAACAATCGGGCCAAAAAACAAATGCAGCATATGACATTCATTTTTCACAGGTAAGTAGCGCTCAAAGCATGAGCGCAGAATTTATTTTTCAACTCGAATCAATGAGCCCAATCAGTCCTCCATGACAACAAAAACAACAGAGTAGGGCTGGCTAATAAGTCCTTAGTTATGGGGTTATGCTCAGGTAAAACAATGGCTAATTAATACTTCCAAGTCCTATTCTTGAAGATCAAGGGGTATATCATTAATTAGAATGACTGGAATTATGATAGTTTTTAAATGTAAAGACATAATTTAATCGTATTATTATATGTATTAGAAAGCGATGGGTTAGAAGAAGCCTACATAACCAACCCATAAAGTAACATTTAACAACCATAGACAGCCAGCTATGTAAACCTTAACATTGATTTGTCATTCAATTGGTAACATACATTTTTGTCATCTTCTAATGCCTCTTAAGGGGAAAGTAATCTAAAAGTAACTGCATTTAATCAGATTACGTTACGGAGTTTTGGGTAATCAAAAAGTAACGTTAGGATTACAATTTTGGACAGGTAACTAGTAACAGATTACATTTAGAGTAACCTATCCAACCCTGAGTACAGTGACATGCTTAACTTGCAAGCCCTAACTAACAGTGCAGTGTTCAATATTAAAAAAGTATAAGAAATAAGAGAGGAAGTTATATACAGGGTCAGTGCCAATACCACATTTACAGTGTGCAGGGCCACTGGAGTATTGAGGTAGATATGTACATGTATAGTAAACAGTATGGCAGTAGCATAAGTGGTGGGTGAGTGTATGTACAGTGCCTTCTGAAAGTATTCAGACCCCTTGACTTTTCCCACATTGTGTGTTGCGTTAAAGCCTTATACTAAAATTGATAAAATTATTTTTTAATCTACACAACACCCCATAATGACAAAGCAAATCTATTTAAAAAACAAAACCGAAATACCTTATTTACATTAGTATTCAGACGCTTTGCTATGAGACTCGAAATTGAAAAATCCACCTGTGGTAAATTCAATTGATTGGACATGATTTGGATAGGCAAACACCTGTCTATCTAAGTTCCCACAGTTGACAGTGCATGTCAGAGCAAAAACCAAGCCATGAGGTCGAAGGAATTGTTTGTAGAGCTCCGTGACAGGATTGTGTTGAGGCACAGATCTGGGGAAGGGTACCAAAACATTTCTGCAGCATTGAAGATCGCCAAGAATACAGTGGCCTCCATCATTCTTAAATGGAAGAAGTTTGGAACCACAAAGACTCTTCCTAGAGCTGGCCGCCCGGCCAAACTGAGCAGTCGGGGGAGAAGGGCCTTGTTCATGGAGGTGACCAAGAACCCGATTGCCATTCTGACAGAGCTCCAGAGTTCCTCTGTGGAAATGGGAGAACCTTCCAGAAGGACAACCATCTCTGCAGCACTGCACCAACCAGGCCTTTATGGTAGAGTGGCCAGATGGAAGCCACTCCTCAGTAAAAGGCGCTTGACAACCCGCTTGGAGTTTGCCAAAATGTACCTAAAGGACCCTTAGACCATGAGAAACAAGATTCTCTGGTCTGATGAAAACAAGATTGAACTCTTTGGCCTGAATGCCAAGCGTCACGTCTGATGGAAACCTGGCACCACCCCTACGGTGAAGCTTGGTGGTGGCAGCATCATGTTGTGGGGATGTTTTTCAGCGGCAGGGACTTTGGAACTAGTCAGCATCGAGGGAAAGATGAATAGAGCAAAGTACAGAGAGATCCTTGATGAAAAACTACTCCAGAGCGCTTAGGACCTCAGACTGAGGCGAAGGTTCACCTTCCAAAAGAACGACCCTAAGCCCACAGCCAAGACAACGCAGGAGTAGCTTCGGGAAAAGTCTCTGAATGTCCATGAGTGGCCCAGCCAGAGCACAGACTGACAGAGCTTGAAAGGATCTGCAGAGAAGAATGGGAGAAACTCCAGAAATACAGGTGTGGCAAGCTTGTTTCGTCATACCCAAGAAGACTCGAGGCTGTAATCGCTGCCAAAGTACTGAGTAAAGGGTCTGAATACTTATGTAAATGTGATAGTTTTTTAAATTTTTAATACATTTGCAAAAATGTCTAAAACCTGTTTTTGCTTTGTCATTATGGGGTATTGTGTGTAGACTGATGAGGGAAAAAACAAATGTAATCAATTTTAGAATAAGGCTGTAATGTAATATAAGGGGTCGGAATACTTTCCGAATGCACTGGGTGTACCGCAAGTGTGTGTGTGTGTGTGTGTGTGTGTGCGCGCAAGTGTGTCAGTGTAGGCGTGATAGACGAATATACATGTAAACAGGGCACACACATGCATGTCAAGACACAAGATACAGGTACACTACTAATATTTCTACAAAGGCTTAGCTGTGTGTGTGCACCCTCTGACCTGTGTCTCCAGCTCCATCAGCTTCTGTTGTGTCTCTCTGAGTTCTGCCTGGGCGTCGGTCTCCCGTAGTCTGACACTCATCAGCTCGTCCTGCAGCTCAGACATAGCATTCTTCCTAGGGCTGTCCTTCCAGCGGCCAGCCGTACGTGCCAGGTGACGCTGTAGGAGCAGGGGGAGACGCACGCAGTCAACCAATGACGATAAAATAGCAAAGTCCTCACCTCATATGGTGTGGATAGATGTTCCTACTTACCTGCCAGAGGTCCTCCAGGTCTCTGACCGGTTGTCTGAGCTCCAGTCCAGTCACAGCCTTAGCTTCCCTCATTTAAAAGAATACTATATTTAGCTGTTCCTTACCTGCCAGTGGTCCTCCAGGTCTCTGACCTGTTGTCTGAGCTCCTTCAGCCCCATCACAGCCTCAGCCTCTCTCAGCTTCACTGCTATCAGCTCCTCCTGCAACCGCACTACGTTGGTGTCATCTGGCAGAGACGTGTTCCTCTGAGGTGAGAGACAGAAACACAAACAGTCACAAACAAAACAATGACTGAGAAGATCCAATTTCAGGATGTGGAGTATGCTGGAGAAGGACATTAAAATACCAGAGATGTGTTCAGCAGGGCACAACATTGTGGAATTTACAGATAGAAAAATATTATGTAGGTTCTATTCAAAATTTCATCATCTCGGTCACATGAAAACACTCGCATCAGGTGCGCTTTTTAGAACAGTGTATTCCCGCTAATTGCATTTTGGCAAATGTTTGAAAATTTAGTTTTACATTGGCTGCTTCATTACAGTAGTTGCATGCTATATAATATTGATTTGATGGCTATTGTTGCATGTTTGCATGAAAGTCTAAAACAAATGTTCCTTGTAGGGATGTGACGATACAAATATCGCAATATTTTTTCCATGGCAAAAATGAAAACACGAGGCAGACCAAACTCTTTGGTCCTTTAAAAACCTGCTGTATGTAAAATAGTGTGACTAAGGGCTCTATTCAATCTGTAAAGCTGAAACGTTACAGATTAGCGATAAAAATGTAAAAGTAATTTCCGATTGTGCCAACATAAGCAGTGTTTACTGTGAATGCAGTCTCCACTATAGCGGGAACATTGCCATTAAATTTCAATCACGCTGGCAGGAGAGTACCGTGTACAGTCGTGGTCAAACATTCTGAGAATGAAACAATTATTGGTCTCCACAACGTTTGCTGCTTCAGTGTTCTTAGATCTTTATGTCAGTTGTTACTATGGTACACTGAAGTATAATTACAAGTATCAAAGGCTTTCATTGACAATGACATTCAGTTGATGCAAAGAGTCAATATTTGCAGTGTTGACCCTTCTTTTTCAAGACTTCTGCAATCCGCCCTGGCATGCTGTCAATTAACTTCTGGGCCACATCCTGACTGATGGCAGGCCATTCTTGCATAATCAATGCTTGGAGTTTGTCAGAAGTTGTGGGTTTTTGTTTGTCCACCCGCCTCTTGAGGATCGACCACAAGTTTCCTGGCCATGGACCCAAAATGTCTGTTTTGTTCCCCGAGCCACTTAGTTATCACTTTTGCCTTATGGCAAGGTGCTCCATTATGCTGGAAAAGGCATTGGTCATCACCGAACTGTTCTTGGATGGTTGGGAGAAGTTGCTCTCGGAGGATGTGTTGGTACCATTCTTTATTCATGGCTGTGTTCTTAGGCAAAATTGTGAGTGAGCCAACTCCCTTGGCTGAGAAGCAGTCCAATCCCTGTACCTTTTGCAGAATATCAGTCTGTCCCTGATGTTTTTCCTGGAGAGAAGTGGCTTCTTTGCAGCCCTTCTTGACACCATGCCATCCTCCAAAAGTCTTCGCCTCACTGTGCGTGCAGATGCACTCACACCTGCCTGCTGCCATTCCTGAGCAAGCTCTGCACTGGTGGTGCCCCGATCCCGCAGCTGAATCAACTTTAGGAGACGGTCCTGGCACTTGCTGGACTTTCTTGGGCGCCCTGACGCCTTCTTCACAACAATTGAACCTCTCCTTGCAGGTAACCATGGTTGACAGAGGAAGAACAATGGTTTCAAGCACCACCCTCCTTTTAAAGCTTCCAGTCTGTTATTCTGACTCAATCAGCATGACAGAGTGATCTCCAGCCTTGTCCTCGTCAACACTGTGTTAACGAGACAATCACTGACATGATGGCAGCTGGTCCTTTTGTGGCAGGGCTGAAATGCTGTGGAAATATTTTTTGGGGATTAAGTTCATTTTCATGGCAAAGAGGGACTTTGCAATTAATTGCAATTCATCTGATCACTCTTCATGACATTCTGGAGTATATGCAAATTGCCAACATCAACACTGAGGCAGAAAACTTTGTGGAGACCAATACTTGTATCATTCTCAAAACGTTTGACCACGACTGTACGTGTACCGATAGGACGCATGGGGAGTAAATAGCTCTGTTTTGTACCGACAAACGTATGGTTATATGTAGAAACCAGTCAACAAAGTTGAAATTAAGCCTCTAAAACAGATAAATCAACATATTCCCAAGCAACTGGGAGTGTGAGTGATCGGTTGTGTACAACAGCAAACAAATCAAATGGTAAAGCGGCATGGCGACAAGAATCCAACAAGCCATGGCTTCCCCCAGACGAGGAGCAACTTTGAGATGCAAACGACAGTAATGAACAGTTAAAGGCTATCCATGAAAACATAGCTTAAATGCTACTACAATCTTATTACAAAAGTGGATTCGCTCAAAAAGAAAGTAGAGGCTATCGTGTCAGACACGCACAAACAAAGCGTGCGCATGAACGAGCAAGATAACAAAATTCACCTTTTGGAAAGTTTAGATGCAAGAAAACAGAATGAGACGAAACATGAGAATATTGTCCTTACTGGAAGACAGGGAACTTTCCAGCAACGATTTAACTATACTTTTGTGACTTGCAAACCTGCTGTAAAATTAATTAGAGTTCTGGACAGATTAAGAGAGGATGTTGAGTCATTATTCCTTGTTTGTCATTATAGCTAAGATACAGTGGTTGTTATTGGTGGCTCTATTCAAGGGATTGGGACGGAGTGACTGGGAGTGCATCACATCTCTGAGGTGTGTGTGGAGCCTCCACTCATCTGATTCCAGTCTCTCAGTGGACCCACTCTCCCCATGTAGACCCCCACCAGCCACTATATTTTAATTTACGAGGTAATACAAACTGACCACAATACGTAAGTGGCATTGTATGTACAATGACATAATCCACCAATTTTTGGTACATGAGGAGAGGAGTTGGTGCTTAAACGCCCTAAAAAGGCATAGCGCCTGCTAAAATGTTTTATCTAGTTCTTCAATGATAAACGGAACAAACAAGTTTAACTTTGATTTCATACAAGTAAAGACCAACATAATTCAACGTATTACATTGAATGTGCACAGGCTCCAAGATAGAAAAAAATTGATATAGGGTTCTTGAACACTTAAAGAGATTGTCAGCAGATGTGGTTTTCCTGCAAGAGTTACATTTAAAAAAAGGAGAAATTGAATATTTAAAGATGAGCTGGGTTGGAGAGGCCTATGCTGCCACCTACTGTAATACCAGCAGAGGTCTAGGCATCCTGATGAATAAAAATACATCCCTTCTATCCCAGCACACGGACCAAGAAGGCCATTTTCTAATGTTGAATTGTACCTTACATGGTGAGAAATACACATTGATTACATGCGACCTAAATCATACATTCGATAAGGTTGACAGAAGTAACAATAAAAAAGGCAAATTCAAGGACACCTGGAGATTACTATTCCCAACTTCAAAAGACTACTTCTTTTTTTCCTCAAAATAAGAAAAGCTATTCAAGAATTGACTACATATTTATTTCCAAAATGCTCTCAACAATTTATTTGGTAAAAAAATCCATGCTATAGTGATATCGGATCATTCTCCGGTATCATGCTTAATTACACCAACAGTTTAGCGAAAGAATATGGAGAATGAACAGCGCATCTCTAAAAACTTTACCATTACAAATGTAGGCAGAGAAACATTGAACAGCCAACCCCCGATATATTTTGGGATGCTTGGCGTAAATTAGGGGAAGGATAACTTAATCCTCTGCAAAAGTTAAATCTGAAATAGAAATGCAAATGAAATAAAAATAAATCACTATTTTAGAAAAAGCTAAAGCTAAAGAAGAAAATACAATTTCGTGGTGCAATTTGTGCTGGGGACAATAAAAGGCCATTCCAAAATGTGCAGTTTTGTCACAACACAATGTCACAGATGTTTCAAGTTGAGGGAGCGTGCAATTGGGATGCTGACTGCAGGAATATCCAGAAATGTTCATTTCTCTACCATAAGCCGACTCAAACGTCATTTTAGAGATTTTGGCAGTATGTCCAACTGGCCTCACAACCGCACACCACATGTAACCACGACAGCGCAGGACCTCCCAAGTGCTGAAGTGAGAAACACATAAAAAAACGCCTGTCCTCGGTCGCAACACTCACTGAGTTCCAAATTGCCTCTGGGAGCAACGTCAGCACAATAACGGTTTGTCAGGAGCGGCCATGAAATGGGTTTCCATGGCCGAGCAGTCGCACACAAGCCTAAGATCACCGTGTGCAATGCCAAGCGTCGGTTGGAGTGGTGTAAAGCTTGCCAACATTGGACTCTGGAGCAGTGAAAATGCCTTATCTGGAGTGATGAATCACTTCACAATCTGGCAGTCCGACGGAAAAGTCTGTGCCCCAATGCATAGTGCCAACTGCAAATTTGGTGGAGGAATAATGGTCTGGGGCTGTTTTTCATGGTTCGGGCTAGACCCCTTAGTTCCAGTTAAGGGAAATCTTAACGCTACAGCATACAATGTCATTCTAGACGATTCCGTGCTTCCAACTTTGTGGCAACAGTTTGGGGAAGGCCTTTTCCTGTTTCAGCATGACAAAGCGATGTCCATACAGAAATGGTTTGTCAAGATCGGTGTGGAAGAACTTGACTGGCCTGCACAGAGCCCTGACCTCAACCCCATTGAACCCCTTTGGGATGAATTGGAACGCAGACAGCGAGCCAGGCTTAATCGCCAAACATCAGTGCACGACCTCACTAATTCTGTTGTGGCTAAATGGAAGCAAGTCCCCGCAGAAATGTTCCAACATTTAGTGGAAAGCCTTCCCAGAAGAGTGGAGGCTGTTATAGCAGCAAAGGGGGGGACCAACTCCATATTAATGCCCATGATTTTGGAATGAGATGTTGAACAAGCAGGTGTCCACATACTTTTGGTCATGTAGTGTATTTAAGGAGTGCATGGTGACAGTATAAGAGGATTTGGCAACATAAATCTATGGATAGCATAATTGCTTCTGTCAAACAGGTAGGCCTACTTCTTATTGTCTATTATAGGAAGTAATAGGCTCCAACAAAGCCCTCTTGTTGTTAGTGAAGTTGAATTAAAATTAAGAAATGTTTTTGAAATGTATTACTTTCAGCACCATTTGTTGTCCACCTCTGTATAAAGCTGATATATGCCCACTTGCCTTTTTGGCTAACCGCGCACGTTCATCCACTCGCAACATATTTCCAGCCTCAAAAACAGTGGTGATGGAAAGAGACATCTGTTACAAAAAAAATTAATGTTAATGCCTCCACTTCTATCCTCACGCATCTCGTGTCAGCCACTTATCTCTGCCTTGGCAAAACTTCAATGTTGTTGTTGAACCACATCACATTTTAGTGTAGGCTATAGACCAACAACCTGTTTTCAAGTCCATTGGCTAATTTTTTTTATGCCTCTGACATATGGGAATGATAAATAATGGTGTAATAGACAACAGTTCTCTTGACATTATGTTTTCATTATAGTGATAGGCTCTTGTTTTACCGGTAGGGCGTACCCCCACTGTTTCTTTTGCCGGAACTGTGTACCGGACCACACCTCCTTACTTTCAGCCCTGAACAGAATTTACAAAATTACAGTTAACAAAAATGTACGCAGTAGAAACTAATGTATAGAATGTATTACACAAGAGCCAAAATTCTCACTGAGACATGGGTTGGACAATACTTTTCTTGTCAATCTTGAAAAACGTATACTTATAAACTGTTGTGGATGTTTGTGTGTCTGTATGTTGTCGTTTGTATTGTAAAACATTTTAAATAAAAAAATGTAATGTATCACGCTGTAAAGGTGAATGCGCAATGTGGATTGAATAGACCCTAAAATAAATGCGACTCTGGATGAAAACATAATGATGTTTGTTTCCAACATCAGGGCTGTTTTCCTCAAGAAGTTAAATCCCCTTCGCATTTTGTTTCTTTGCAACGATACTAACAAGTTTCCCAATACTGGTATCGTCCCAGCCCTAGTTCCTTGTACACATGCATATATTATTTTCTGTTGGTTGCATCCTTTTCCAAAACAAATTTAACCGGTAGTTAACTGGTTAAGGGGGGTCAGTTAGTCAGCAGCAACATTTTATGAAATGTGCATCCCTAATGTAGAACAAACATGCCTATAGTCTACGTGTAGAAACGGAATCACATCAGCTCTAGTTATGACATTTCTATCTGCAATATCCCACGTTTGCCTATTCCAGGTGGAATGCCTGACAGAGGAGTTGCACTAGGCGGCACTGTGACAGTGAGTGAGTTCATGATAGTCTGAGCCAGGTAACACACCTTCTCTACGTCCAGGATCTTGTCTTGCATCTCCTTGAGGGCACACTGGGACTCCGCCTCCTTTAGCCTGGCCTGAACCAGCTCTCTCTCTAGCTGGAGGACAGACTCCTCTGTGTAGCGCGGGTTACCCTTCTAAGGTAGGGAGAAAGGAGAGGGAGGAACAGGAGAGAGTGAAAAGGAACTCTTCTTTTATACACCTATTGAGATGGTTTCCCAGACCTAAAATTAGCCAATGGATAATCTAGATTTATGGTGCATTATAGTCCAGGACTAGGCTTTATCTGACTCCGGGAAACCGGCAAATAGTGTCCTTTAGGTTAGTCTGAGTAGGAATAATTTGTTAGAATCTCAAAATAATACAAAGGACCTACTTGAAATCAAATTACAATAAACAGATTATTTAAAAAAAAACAATATAAATGTTACACATTTGCACTATATATTTACAGTATATACACTACCGGTCAACATTTTTAGAACACCTACTCAATCAAGGTTTTTCTTTATTTTTAATATTTTCTACATTGTAGAATAATAGTGAAGACATCAAAACTATGAAATAACATGAATAACAAATAAATAAACAAATATTCAAATAGCCACCCTTTGCCTTGATGACAGCTTTGCACACTCTTGGCATTCTCTCAACCAGCTTCATGAGGTAGTCACCTGGAATACATTTCAATTAACAGGTGTGGCTTCTTAAAAGTTAATTTGTGGAATGTCTTGCCTTCTTAATGCATTTGAGTCAATCAGTTGTGTTTTGACAAGGTAGGGGTATACAGAATATAGCCCTATTTGGTAAAATACAAAGTCCATATTATAGCAAGAACAGCTCAAATAAGCAAAGAGAAACAACAGTCCATCATTACTTTAAGACATGAAGGTCAGTCAATCCGGAGAATGTCAAGAACTTTGAAAGTTTCTTCAAGTGCAGGTGCAAAAACCATCAAGCGCTATGAAGAAACTGGCTCTCATGAGGACCACCAAAGGAATCGAAGACCCAAAGTTACCTCTGCTGCAGAGGATAAGTTCATTAGAGTTACCAGCCTCAGAAATTGCAGCTCAAATAAATGCGTCAGAGTTCAAGTAACAGACACATCTCAACATCAACTGTTCAGAGGAGACTGCATAAATCAGGCCTTCATGGTCGAATTGCTGCAAAGAAACCACTACTAATGGAAACCAATAATAAGAAGAGACTTGCTTGGTCCAAGAAACACAAGCAATGGACATTAGACCAGTGGAAATTGCCTTTGGTATGGCGTCCAAATTGGAGATTTTTGGTTCCAACCGCCGTGTCTTTGTGAGATGTGGTGTGGGTGAACGGATGATCTCTGCATGCGTATTTCCCACCGTAAAACATGAAGGAGGTGTTATGATGTGGGGGTGCTTTGATGGTGATACTGTCTGTGATTTATTTAGCATTCAAGGCACACTTAACCAGCATGGCTACTACAGCAGTGATACGCCATCCCATCTGGTTTGGTCTTAGTAGGACTATCATTTGTTTTTATTTGTTTTTCAACAGGACAATGACCCAACACACCTCCAGGCTGTGTAAGGCCTATTTGACAAATAAGGAGAGTGATAGAGTGCTGCATCAGATGACCTGACCTCCACAATCCGCCGGCCTCAAACAAATTGCGATGGTTTGGGTTGAGTCGGACCGCAGAGTGAAGGAAAAGCAGCCAACAAGTGCTCAGCATATGTGGGAACTCCTTCAAGACTGTTGGAAAAGCATTCCAGGTGAAGCTGGTTGAGAGAATGCCAAGAGTGTGCAAAGATGTCATCAAGGTAATGGGTGGCTATTTGATTAATTTCAATTATAAAATATATTTGGATTTGTTTAACACTTTTTTGGTTACTACATGATTCCATACGTGTAATTTCATAGTTTTGATGTATTCACTATTATTCTACAATGTAGAAAATAGTAAAAATAAAGAAAACCCTTGAATGCATAAGTCTTCTTAAACTTTTGACCGGTAGGGTATAAACATATTGTAAAAAAAAAAGAAAAGAAAAAGAAATAGAACCATTTGAGCAACCAGCAGGAGAAATACATATTTATTGTGCTGTAGCTTAGAAGTAGCTAGCTACCTTGTTCAACTGCACACCACTAACAACCCCTCTAAAATACACCAAGTAGTATGGCAGTTCACTTTCAAAAACATACCCTCAATTACATCCTTGATCCAGAGGACAACAAATTAGCCTGACACTTCCAACGCATTATAAATGTTTAATGGATATAGCAGCTCATTGTCAGAGCAAGAGAGCACATTATGTAAAACACTGCAGTGCAGACATCACAACATGTTTCACTAAATCAGCTCATCAATATTAAAGGGTCTGTTTAGCACCAAGAGGGTCCCATTGGGGTACCACACACACCAACAGCTGTGACTCCATATTACATATACCCACATCAGACAGCAGCTCCTTATACATTTATTAATCCTTTCCAGGAGTATGCTAATGACTGCAAAAGGTGGCTGCAATGCGCAAACAGCATGTCCCAATTTGAAGTCATGCATGCAAACAGGATTATTATGTACAGAGTGAGAGAGTGTGTTCTGCAGTGAAGAGGTGGGGAGAATCCATCTCCACTGTCACCTTCACGGACTGTGAATTTGTTGCTAAGCAGCATACATATTTTGAGTAAGTGTGAAAAGTAAACATTGCCAACACAGGATATACATGGCTAAAATAGTCGCACCACACCACATCAGGAGACATTTCAACAATCTCAATATCCTGTCCCTGAGTAAGACATGGTTTCCGTCAGTGAGTGGAGACCAGACCACTGATCCTGGCCTGATGGATGGAGGGTTGACCAGGCCTGGGGATCATCCATCCCAGAGGTGGCACAGTAATATGTTCCACTTAGCAGGCGCTTTAACCCAAAGCAGTTTACAGTAGAGTGAGTGCATAAAATTTGTAGTATGTGAATGTGATCCCTGGAATTGTCATCGCCACACTAAACCAACTAAGCCATACAGGAACGTGAGCAATGGGCTTCTCCTTACCAATAGTGGTCTCTGCTGGAGCTCCCAGATTGTGCTCTGTGCCAGCTCCAGCTGAGCTGTGGCCTCTTCGCTCTGCTGCCTGACTGTGGCCAGCTCCCGCATGACCAGGTAGGTCTCCTCAGCCTCCTGGGCACGTGTCACTTGTCCCTTTAGGACATAACCAACCGAGAAGTGGGGTGAGCAGGGGACACCACGGGGGTGAGATGGACGGAAGGGATGGGCAAATCAAAGACGATATAAATAAAGCAGGATTGGGAGTTTTTAATTTTGAAACGCATGCTGTTTTTTTTTTCTATCTCTGAAAAAGTTTTTTATTGAGTCTCATTGGTGGACTCTGATAGCTCTAAGCATTTTCTTTCGGCATGGTTCAAGATACTTAGGCATGCTGTTACGGGTGATTACATGCACTTCTCGAATCCTAGACTTCACCAAAGCGATCTGATTTCCATGTCCTTATTTTACATGAATTGATAAAAAAAGATACTATTTTGACATTTATTATGCTATCATTTAAAAGGTCAAATTTATTGTGCTATCATTTAAAGGTCATATCGTGAGCATGCAAAGCTACATTGAGATAGACATTTGAGATGGGAAAGTGCAATGTAAGAAAGATGAGGGGGGATAGTGGAGGAGAAAATGAACTTTATACCTGGATCAATCTATCTGCCAAGGAAGCACTTTCCTACAAAACAGAAATATCCACGAGAGAGAGAGAAAGCACAGAGAAAGAGAGACCAAAGAACAGTTATAACAGAAAGAAAAAAAACACAGACAAACACTTGATTTGTTTTTTATAAAAGAAAACTCAGATGTTCATGTTCCTTCCTCCGTCGTTTTGGCAACCAATTACAATGTTATAGGTGAATCCTAACTTCCACATAAGTCGAAATTTCACTTTGCCATGCACTGATGTCAATGGGAGAAGTTAGGAATTGCCCCATAGTGTCCAAGTTATTTTAGAAGTATAGGAGGTAGAAAAGGAACATGGTCTTGAGGTGTAGTGATAAGGGTGTGGGGGTAAAGTGGTGACAAAGTGAGAATTAGGTGGTGAGGGTGACAGACAACATGGTGATGTGTTTCAGACAGGCAAAGCAGAAGACGAGGGCTAAACAATGCCAACAGGAAAATGAGATGTAGCCATGCTTTTTTAGGTTCTTAAGTGCCGCCTGCTTACACTTTAAAAGCTTTTGAGCCATTCCAGTTAATATTATGGGAATCAGAAGTTGAAGCCTTCGACTGGATTTGAAGCGATACTGTGATATGAGTGAGTGAGTGGTTATGCCTCTAGACAGAGCCTGGTCATTTGGGACACGTACTCAGGCAGTCCTCTGCCCAGGCCTCATGCATGGTATCCTGGTACTCTCACCAGGCCTGGCAGTGCCTGTATCTTTGTGCTCAGACAAACACAGAGGAGGATCCCAACAACATGCATGACAAATGGCAGCTGTACACTCTGATGCAGTGCTGCTCTGCATCATCTCAGGAGTGAACAGCCCTCCCTGAATGTAGCCTTTTAGAGCTCCACAGCCAGCTACAGTCTCAGAGGGTCTGACGTGAAGTGAGCTGGCAACCGGAGGGTTGCTGGTATCAAATCTTAGATGCCATTGTGCCCTTGAGCAAGGCACTTAACACTCCACAACAACAGCTCCCCGGGTGTCCAGTGTGGCAGCCCCCCCGCACCTCTCCAAAAATCTGTATACGTATGTGTATGCATGCGTCATTCGGAGGGGTTGGGTTAAAAGCGGAAGTCAAATTTTGGATGGACCTTGTGTGCAATCGACCAATAAAGTGATCTTAATCTTACCTGGTCCTGAGTGTGGAATCTCAAGACTGAGACATGCATCTCAACGTAAGACTTGCATTCCAAAGCCAACTCGGATCCTTTTATCCAATTAGATATACACTCTGTCAGTGAGTGAGAATTCTAGTGTCGTCTTGTAAATTGGACAGACAGCCCACACCAGCACAGCCCAGTTAGTAACAACAAGACCCATGTGTCTTTAGTGACCAACGACAGACGCATGAACAAGCACTTGATGGGTTAATGTATGTAGGGGGTTATGGTACTGTTGTGTGAATGGCCCTGACTAAAGGTTCACTGGTATAATATGTCTTATTATTATGACTGTTGTCATGACATAGGATGGCAAGGTTGAGCTGTTTACCACACTCCTCCTCCTCACTCACTTTCTCCAGTATGTCTATCCTCTGTTTCAGCAGTCTGTTCTCTGTGCGTAACCTCTGCAACACACAGAACACAAATACAAGATAATTATTCCAAACATCATACATATCTGGGGTTTTAAGTACAGTGAACTCAGCTTATAGTGTGGCTATACTGATCAACTGCTAATAGTGATCAAATTGACCTGTGCTGATGTCTATAAGAGTGTCCTATACTCGGCCTTGACTGATATCCTGGTAAGTCTAAAATTCTCAAACTACACACATAGCCTACTGCTCCATCTCTCACCTTAATCTCCACCTGCTCCTCCATCTCCTTACTTTTGATTGTAGTGTACTCCTTTTCTAACCTGAAAACAGGAGTCATACAGCATCAGTACAGCACACTGGCACCACATGTACTTGCAGCAAGCACCTCTGCCCATCACTGTTACTACGGTTGTCATGACAGCTCAAGGGACATATCAATCAATTACATCTGCAGTCACAGACGTGCTTTTACATACACCAGGCCTTGAGCCCAAAGAGCGAGCAGAAGCGTACTACTCACTTCTTCATCTTCTTGGCGTTGTACTTGACGTTATAAGCAGCAAGGATGACCTTGTCTGGTCCACTTTCCAGCTGGTGGGGGATGACCCTCTGAAAGTGCTACAGCAGAGCAGGGAGAGTTGTGACGACTGGGTGAGTATGAGACCGACATGCTCACACAACGCAACTTCAAGTGTATGTTTGTCTTTCAAATCTGTATCCTATAGCCTGGTCCCAGATCAGTTTGTGCCGTCTTGCCAATGCCTACGGTCATTGTCACAAACAGATCTGGGACCAGACTATTTATCTTATGCCTGCTGGCAATTATTGCTAAAAGTTTGAATTGAATGGATAATTGTGTGCATTAACTCAGAAAGGGTTCTAATTATAATGGTTATGAATGCTAAGTCATACCTGTAACATTCCCTCCATGTCTAGCTGTACGAGTTCTGCCTGGTTCATCTGTAGGATTGCCAGTCCCACACGAAACACTATCTCCAGACCCTGAGACAAGCATTACATTATCCTTACATTATCATAGTATTACATTATCATAACATTACATTATCTAGTACCGCACAGAACACTGCTTTACCAAAGTGAAATTGAATATTCCAATGTGTCCTTTATGCCAAGGCCACCAGTGGGCGCCAATTGCTTGCATTTCCTCACAGACCCTTGTGTTGGCTGTAATAAAAACTATTCTGGACTCACTTGACTAGAAGTAGATTGTCAAACATGAGAAAATCGTATGTTTTTAAAAAAAAAGCTACAATCTGGGATTAGTTTATATGCAAAATGGCAGCCCTGCCGCCTGTTTGGGCATACAGTTGAGGGATAGGGATTGCACCTTTAACTGGACTCACCTCTAACATGAAGATGTCAAAGATCCTGGTAGCAACAGGGAGAGGGAAGGAGGTGAGGAAAATGGTGAGGAACCAGGAGGAGGCGTACATAGATGTGTGGAAACTTTGGGCCTGGAAGTGGATATGGAGGTCTGGGAGAAGTTCCTAAAGGAGGGGTTGGAACGGTGGGTCAGAGATATGAATAGAATAAAATATATAATCCTAAATAAAGATTACATTATCATGACACATTGACTAATTGTAAGTCGCTCTGGATAAGAGCGTCTGCTAAATGATTAAATATATCATTTGTATGTGACCGACCGCCTTGATTTGGTCTTATGTAGCAAAATCTGAAATGCTGTTTTTTACATTGGATAAAAGCAGACACAGAGCTACAAAATCATATATCATACACTGCATTTTAGGAACAATGGGAAAGTAATTCTGCTTTGAAAGTTGATAAATTTGTAATCTCACTTTGAGAAAATGGCTTTTTAATGTTTTGGTACCTACTGGAGAGCTGTTCTTTGTCTACACACATTCAACATTGTTCACACCCTCTTAAGCTTTAGTCCCACCCATCTCGTTTCACTCTCGGAGTGTTCAGAGTGCACACTGGACGCTCTGGCCGATGAGTAGGGTTGATCCGAATGTTCTGACCTCAACGGCAGTCAAGCACCCAAGCTAACTGGCTAGCTTGTTAGCTACTTCCAGACACAAATGAGAGAACACCCCACTGACCATTTTACTCGCCCTGGCAGAGCTGGTTATCCAGAACGTTGGTGACTAACTGTGCTGCTGGCAACAATTTAATTACGCTTTTTTGCCGACGTTTACTGACACCGGCCATATTCAACAGGTGTCGAGCGTTCGTTAATCCATCAATTATTCTGCGCTCTGGCATACTCAGACTAGCTAACATTAGGCTATAACTAGCAAAGCAAACGGCCCTGGATAGAATAATAAGATCATACACGTAAAGTTCGCTAGCTAGCTAACAGTACACTAACTTGAAATGAAACCACTATGTCAAAATTAGAAATGCATAATTTCTAATGTAGCTTGCTAGACTTTCTTACGAATATACATTATGCATGATGGACGCGTCTCCCTGTCACGGGTGCAATGGTTGCCCTTAGTTTGAAGATGTAATCCGGAGCCAGATGTTCTCTCCATCTCCTTAGCTATCATACTAATTCCACTGATTTCAAAACTCTGTTCTCCAGAAAGTGGAGAGCAACACTTCTGCAGCTCTACTACACATTATATATTTTTTTAAAGCTGCGATCGACAGGATTACCTACACATACTGACCAACTCAAATAGACAGAAGCGTGCTGTATGGCAGACCAATCTGAATTCCTCTCTCGGCATGTCCAGCCCACTCATTATGTCAGCCAATAGCCTCCAACACTCTACTCAGCAAATTGGATGTAGTCTATCAGTGCCATCCATTTTGTCATCAAAGCCCCATATACTACCCACCACTGCGACCTGTATGCTCTTGTTGGCTGGCCATCACTACATATTAGTCGCCAAACCCACTGGCTCCAGGTCATCTATGAGTCCTTGCTAGGTAAATCCCCGCCTTATCTCAGCTCACTGGTCACCATAGCAACACCCACCAGTAGCATGCGCTCCAGCAGGTATATCTCACTGGTCATCCCCAAAGCCAACACATCCTTTGGCCGCCATTCCTTCCAGTTCTCTGCTGCCAATGACTGGAACGAATTGCAAAAATCATTGAAGCTGGAAATTCCCATCTCCCTCACTAACTTTAAGCATCAGCTGTCAGAGCAGCTTACCGATCACTGCACCTGTACACAGCAATTCTGTAAATAGCCCACCCAACTACCTCATCCCCATATTGTTATTTTTGCTAATTTGCACCCCAGTATCTCTATTTGCACATCATCTGCACATCTATCACTTCAGTGTTAATGCTACATTTTTATTATTTCGCCACTATGGCCTATTTATTGCCCTACCTCCCTAATCGTACTACATTTGCACACACTGTATATAGATTTTCTATTGTGTTATTGACTGTACGTTTGTTTATCCCATGTGTAACTCTGTTGTTTTTGTCGCACTGCTTTGCTTTATCTTGGCCAGGTCGCAGTTGTAAATGAGAACTTGTTCTCAACTGGCCTACCAGGTTAAATAAAGGAGAAAAAAATAAATAAAAAAACAAAATAAATATCATGGCTAGTGGGAAGGTGTTTTTCTGTGGCTAAAAAAACTGGGCTCGTAATTTTAAAAATGTGTTCGTATTTACTGATGGCATACAAGTATGTTATTAAGGGACATGAAAGTTAACATGTTCCAGAAGGCATTTCTGCCAAAAAACACAAGTTTACATTCAAATGGCTCCCGGGACATACGCTTATGTTTCCTGAAAAGAGTCACATATTTTCAACGTTCTGAAGGAGTCTTGGAGCGTTCTGCTGTGCATCAATGTTGCTCTGTAAAAGGTTTGTCATTCATTCATTAATTCATGTACCGAACCCATATAAGATCTTACCTGGATCATAAACTCAAACTGGTACATGCAGAGTCCCAGCTCAGCCATACTGGGTTTGAACAGTTCTCTCAGTCTGTAGTCCTGCATCAACTTCACAAACACACAGAACGCCTCCTCCTCGGGCATCTGGTGAGGGGGACACACACCAAACAAACAAAGATCATCAAGCAGTTTCCTTTAACCTTCAACAAAATACCTCATACACCATTTAGACCACACAAACACAAAGAGAGGGATAGATTAAGCCTAGTCCTGGACTAAAATATACCTTCAATGGAGATTCTTCATTGATAATGTTTTTTAGTCCAGGACTAGGCTTAATCTGTGTCTGGGAAACCAGCCCTTAAGAGACCTCACAATTTAATTTAAACCTTTCTTGATAAAAAAAAATGTCTTCCTCATATACAGTACCAGTCAAATCTGGTTGAGAGAATGCCAAGAGTGTGCAAAGCTGTCAAGTGTGGCTACTTTGAAGAATCTCAAATATAAACTATATTTTGATTTGTTTAACACTTTTTTGGTTACTACATGATTCCATATGTGTTATTTAATACTGTTGATGTCTTCACTATTATTCTAAAATGAGGAAAATAGTAAAACATTTAGAAAAACCCTGGAATGAGTAGGTGTGTCCAAACTTTTGACTGGTACTGTACACCAAACAATTTACCACTTACAGTCTGGTGCAAAAACACACATCACATGAAAAACACTCCCAATACACAGTTTTCTCAAGAGAATCTACTCTGGTCAATACAGTCTTTGTCAATGTGTGTAGTGGCAGGTTGCATGTGTCTTAGGATCACTATTACCTGCATGAGCAGCAGTCCGACGATGAAAGCACTTCCCTGACAGTAACCGACCTCCCGGTCCACCAGAGAGTAGGCCTGCAAAAACAACAGGAAGTGACCTCGGATCAGTCCTCAGCAATGGTCATGAGATGAGTGCTAAGCACTCTGGGGATGAATCCCAATTCCCAAATGGAACCCTATTCACTACATAGTGCAATCCTTTTGACCAAAAGTAGTGCACTATATAGAGGAATATATAGTGCCATTTGGGATGCAAGCCTGGGTATTTTCCAGGGTCAAGGTGTAACTGTGGACTCAACACTTTCTGCCATGAATTCAAGCAATTCAGCACAAAGCAGGGCTACTGACTCCAATTAAAACCTACTGAATGACTTACTACTCCAATGTATTGAGAAACAGCTTTTCTTGAACAATTCTGCCTCTGGCTCATGAGAAGAATAAAAGCAGTGCTTTAATGCAATATTCTTCTTTATCTTCTATTGACAGGACAGTAGGCTGAGTGCCAGTATGTTTGTGCTATCCGGCCAAGAGCACAAACAGATCTGGGACAAGGCTAATAGGACAGATAGTATGAGACAGATAGGAAAGATTTGTTGAAAGATGGTCCAGGATTCAGGTTTGAAAAGTATTTTTAAGTCTTAAGACAATTGATACATGGATGTGTACCAATAATGGTCTACCACCTAAAGGAAATCCAGCCAACTTGACAACCGTGGGAAGCATTGGAGTCAACATGGGCCAGCATCCCTGTGGAACGCTTCCAACAACTTACGAGTCCGTGCCCTGATGAATTGAGGCAGGTCTGAGGGCAAGGTAGGTGGGGGAAGGGGGAGTGCAACGCAATATTACAAAGGTTTTCCTAATGTTTGGTATACTCAGTGTATATGTGCTAAAGGCGGCGGAGCTAACCGCTAAACCAATTCCAGATGACACACTATAAAGCAATCTGTTGCGGGTCTAGGTCTGAAACGAAACACTAGGGTTGAAAAATTCTGTTTTTTCAACTTTCTCCAAATTCATATATTTCTTATCCCAGTTGAAGGTTAGAGGATTTCCTCGCAGATTACTCCCTTTTGATTGTAGAAATACTCCAACCAGGATAAATGTTTTATTCACCTTCATGACATTAAAGAGTACTTCCTGTCCCAAGCTGTCCTCCTTAAAGAACTCATGCTCAGGATAGGTCCGGGCGATGTCCCGGCGAATCAGCTTCTCGCAGGGTGATGTCATCTTCAGTAGCTCAGAGTACTGGTCTTTGATAGGCATGTTCTGGGCATTGCATAACAACTGCCATATTATCGCCCGGAAGTGGTGGGGGATTCCTTTTCTGACCAGATCCTGTTGGGGGAGAATAAAAATATAAATCAGTATTGACTTTGGTCTGAAAATGCTAATATTATCAATTGGTGTCAGAAACTAAACCAATGTGAGGTTTGTAGTTTCTGACCTTGTCCATAGACCGCTTTCAAGGTATATAAATGATTTTACTGAGCTTTCTCTAATCATTAACATAACATGAGATGGAACAGCCTTTGAAGGAAAACATGTAGGCCTTGTTTTCTGAATGTGTTTATATACAAAGGAATATAGTGGTATACAGAATAAATCATGTGTGTCTGTTCGCTGCTATGCTCCCATGTGTTTTTTCTCCACGGCACAGCAAGTACCCCAGTCAGTCTCAGTCATCATCATACAATTTTCCACCACTAAATATAATCTAGTCAGCAAGGCCTTGTTCAGAGTGAAATGTTGTTCTTGCAAATGACCGCTGACGTGATTCGATTAAGACCTTTCCTCTGCAGACAGGGAACACTGGCCTGTGTTGCTTGTTAAGAGTGAGAGTGCGTTTGTGAGTGAGAGTGTGTGTGTGAGTGAGAGTGCGTGTGTGTGTGTGTGTGTGTGTGTGTGTGTGTGTGTGTGTGTGAGTGTGCGTGTGCGTGGTCAGGGGATCTCTCTCCCTTCCCTTTCTCTGAGGTCATCCTGGACAGTCTCAGCCTTGTAATGGAAACAATAGACTCTTACATTAAGCCTACTGTACGTTCCTAGAAGGAAAAGATGCAGCCTACTTTGTGGCTCTCAGCTCATTTATTCCACCTCCGCATTCCATCTCCCTATCCCACCACTGCAACAAACAAACAAACAAAAAAAACACACACACACTCTCCAGGGTTTCCAAAAGCCAACTTTAGGTCGATAAAAAAAACATAAAAAAAACAAGTGGTACCGGCCTATTGTCTGGGAGAAGAAGCAATAATCCCATTGCGAAATAATGCTTTTTAGCTTATCCATTGATGTAAATACATTTGACTGGTCATGCTCATCGGTCTATATTTGCATAATTTGGTGGAATTAAATTGGTGTGCGTGTAGACTACAGTATATTCGTTATGTGTCTTATTAATCACATAGATACAGAGCCGAGAGAAATAGAGCGTTTGAGTGGAAAATCTGTCAAACAGGGCGAGAGCTGTTGCTACAGTATCTCAAACAGTAAACGCAAAGGCAACGGAAGGCAGGCTTCATCAGTGCGTCACACTCCACTTTGCAATGAGTGGGAGGCTGAATGCATTTTGAAAACATATACTTAATTGTTTGAAACCTGAACATTTTACTACATATTATGAGGCATGTCTTACCTTGCTTCAAAGTAGCCGAGCCAAAATCTAGACCATATGTGGGGAGGCAATTATTTTGTATAAACTTTCTATCATTGTCCAGTAGCCAAAGGCACAATCTTAGTCATATTAGCAACCCATGCTAGTTGCTGCATATTAGATCTCCCCTTATGAATTTGCGATCTACCGTCCCACAATTGTCCCAGAGTTTGTTTGGAATAGACTATTTATTTCTCAACAAGCTGACCAATATATATTATGTAAACTTCTCTACTATGGGGGATAGTAGATTGACATAGGCTAGTGATCTCGCTGTACGTTACTCGTCTTGCTGGCTGAGGAAAAGGAAATGTGGACAGTTATTCTAATAGTTTCAAAGTGCACGGCAGAATTCGGTAAGAAGGACTGCACATCGTTGCATCCTCGACTTGCATGTTCTGTTAATATGAATTACCATATTCTAAATGTGATTTCTGTCATTCTGAGCACCGTGAGGGACGTCCTAATCAGGTTACACACCCAATGCATATGGGTCCGGTACATTTCTCAAATGTCCGGTAAATTTAAATGCTGCCGGTCAAATGTCCGGCACCACATTTTCCTAATGGAAACTCTGACACACACACCCTCCCTCCCTCCACTGGATGAGACTCTCTCACACACACACACGCAAGAGGCAACTCATGAATAATGCATACAGCTGTGAATACGCCTGGAAAACTACCTCCTCCCATTACTCAGCCTGTCACTCCATTACGGTACAAGCTCCTCTGACTCTGGTTGTGAGTTCACTCAGCGCTGCGTAACTAATGGCACCCTATTCCCTACCTAGTGCACTACTTTTGACCACAGCCCATAGAGGTCTGGTCAAAAGTAGTGCATTATGAAGGGCATAGGGTATCATTTGTGTCATTGTCTGGAGCACTCCTGTAATACAGGTCCAGGGGTAATATGATGTATTGAATACATGAGGAATACATCACTACAAGGTTAAATGTGACCTATTTCAGGTAGCTAGGAGTATGTCGCAAGTCCCTACTTCACAGGACAGGCATTTTACGTTTCTCTGCAGAAATGACTTCTGGAAAATGTGAACTTTCATGTGCCTTAATAAACTAAATAGGAATACAATAGTTAAATTACGAGCCTAGTTGGTTTAGCTGGCGTGCTAGCTAAAGTTACATGTATGATCTGTGTAGTAATATTATTTGTATCTCAGAAATCCATTTGCATTTCTAGTTATAGCCTAATGTTAGCTAGCTAACATTGAAACTGGTTGGTTAGCTTTAACTACCTGCAGATTTATACTACAGCATTTCATGTATGGTGGCTAGCTATGATAATCTGTTTGTATTTCTAGTACTGTATGTGTTGGGATTATGGTTAATTGTTTAGCTAGCTAGCTAAATGTCTAAACAAAAGACCACTTCGCCAGATGATTACATGACCCATCAAGTTAAATCAGGTGTGTCTGGCTGTGATTATGGCCATCTATTATATTTCATGAACATGTGAACTACACTACCTTACTCACTCTGTTTAGCACATGGCCTCACATGTGAATCCTTAAAGAGATGGGTGGGGTTAAGGCATAAGAGGGTGTGAACGATGCTGAATGGTTGTAGACAAAGAGCTCTGCAGTAGGTGTATCAAAACATTTAAAAGGGCAATTCTCTCAAAAGAGGGACTACAAGTTTATCAACTTTCAAACCAGAATTACCTTCCCATTGTTCCTAAACTGCAGTGTACGATATACAATTTTGTAGCTCTGAGTTTGTACTTTTATGCAATGTAAAAAACACAATTTCAAATGTTGCTACATAAGACTGAAAAGAGGTGTTTGGTCACAAATTGAGAATAGCAGTTTTGCTGATACAACAGAAAAGTAGCATCCTCAGTTATCCTCCTGCCTTGCAGTTAAAACACATTCAACTAGACCAACAGAAGAGAGCAATGTCAATTGAGCAATCTCTTTGTTGAAGAGCTCAATGTCATGATTAATATGAGTTAGATGCTGTCTTGCAACTGTCTGGTCACATGGAGGTGTTGTAGCTAAGACCTCTTCTCTGGAAATTGTGAAATACAAGAGTCATGTAGCTAAGGCTCAGTTATGACTGATGAGGATTCTCTACCAATTCTACGCTAGCCCCATATGGCAGATACAGTGCATTCAGAAAGTACGTTACAGCCTTATTCTAAAATTGATTAAATAGATATTCTTCCTCATCAATCTACACACAAATTTGAAAATGTGTTTTTTACACTGGATAAAAGCAGAGACGCAGAGCTACAAAATGGTATATTATATACTGCATGAGGAACAATGGGAAAATAATTCTGCTTTGAAAGTTGATACTGTTGGTACCTACTGGAGAGCTCTTCTTTGTCTACACCCATTCAACATCGTTCACACCCTCTTAAGATTTAGACCCACCCATCTCGCTTCGCTCTCGGAGCGCTCAGAACGCACACTGGACGCTCTGGCCGATGAGTAGGGTTGATCCGAGTGTTCTGACCTCACAATGGCAGTCAAGCACCCAAGCTAACTGGCTAACATTGGCTAGCTACTTCCTGACACAAATGAGAGAACACCTCACTCTGACCATTTTACTTGCCCTAGCAGAGCTGGTAAGGCTGTTTTCATGTTATCAAGAGCGTTGGTGACTAACTGTGCTGCTGGCAACAATTTAATTACGCTTTTTTGCAGACGTTTACTGACACCGGCCATATTCAACAGGTGTTGAGAATTCATAAATTCATCAGTTATTCAGCGCTCTGGCACACTCAGACTGAATTTACAAACGCACCCGAAATGGTTACTTGCATAGTGGGGTATTTTGTTAAGAAATGTAGCTAGCTAGCTAAACAATGAACCATAATCCCAACTCATGATGTTACTACCCGGCATGATTATGCAGGTAGCTAACCAACCAAGTTCAATGTTAGGTAGCTAACATTAGGCTATAACTGGCAAAGCAAATGGCTCTGAGATATGAACAATAATGTCATACACGTAACGTTAACTAGCGAGCCAACAGTACACTTTCACTTGAAATGAAACCACTTCGTCAAAATTAGAACCGTGTAACATATGAAAATGTAAGAAGCTGGACTATCTTACCCGTATACATCATGGATGGACGAGTCTCTCTGTCTCGGATGCAATGGTTGCCCTTAGTTTGAAGACAAATATTTTCTCCATCACCTTAGCTATGATACTGTAATTCCACTGATTTTTTTAAAGCAGCGTTCGACAGGATTACCTACACATACTGACCAGCTCAAACAGACAGAAGTGTGCTATATGGCAGACCAACCCTCTCTCCGCTCTCGGCATGTCCAGCCCACTCATTATCTCAGCCAATCATGGCTAGCGGGAAGGTTTTTCAAATGATTGGACATGTTTTGGAAAGGCACACACCTGTCTATACAAGTTCCCACAGTTGACAATGCATATTAGTGCAAAAACCAAGCCTTGAGGTTGAAGGAATTGTCCGTAGAACTCCGAGACAGGATTGTGTCAAGGCGCGGATCTGGGGAAGGGTACCAAAACATTTCTGCAGCATTGAAGGTCCCCCAGAACATAGTGGCCTCCATCATTCTTAAATGGAAGAAGTTCGGAACCACCTCTTCCTAGAGCTGGCTTCACGACCAAACTGAGCAATCATAGGTTCTTGGTCAGGGAGGTGACCAAGAACTCGATGGCCACTCTGAAAGAGCTCCAGAGTCCCTCTGTGGAGATGGTAGAACCTTCCTGAAGGACAACCATCTCTGCAGCACTCCACCAAATCAGGTCTTTATGGTAGAGTGGCCAGACAGAAGCCACTCTTCAGTAAAAGGCACGACAGCCCGCTTGGAGTTTCCCAAAAGGCACCTAAAGAACTCTGACCATGAGAAACAAGATTCTCTGGTATGATGAAACCAAGACTCAAGCGTCACGTATGGAGGAAACCTGGCACAATCCCTACAATGAAGCATGGTGGTGGCAGCATCATGCTGTGGGGATATTTTTCAGCGGCAGGGACTAGAAAACTAGTCATGATCAAGGGAAAGATGAACAGAGCAAAGTACACAGAGATCCTTGATGAACCTGCTCAGGACCTCAGACTGGGGCAAAGGTTCACCTTCCAACAAGACAACGACCCTAAGCACATAGCCAAGACAATGCAGGACTGGCTTCGGGACAAGTCTCTGAATGTCCTTGAGTGGCCCAGCCAGAGCCCGGTCTTGAACCCAATCGAACATCTCTGGAGAGACCTGAACATAGCTGTGCAGCGACACTCCCCATCCAACCTGACAGAGCTTGAGAGGATCTGCAGAGAAGAATGGGAGAAACTCCCCAAATACAGGTGTGCCAAGCTTGTAGCATCAAACCCAAGGAGACAAGGCTGTAATCGGTGCTTCAACAAAAGTACTGAGTAAAGGGTCTGAATACTAATGTAAATTAGATACGTTTATTTGTAATACATTTGCTAACATAAAGAAAACGTTGTATTGTGGTGTAGTGTGTGTAGATTGATGCGGAATAAACTATTTAATCCATTTCAGAATAAGGCTGTAATGTAACAAAATGTGGAAAAAGTCAAGGGATCTGAATGCACTGAATGGCTGGCCATGTTATTGTGGAAAACACCGGCTATAGTACAGTGCATTCAGACCCCTTGACCTTTTCCACATTGTGTACGTTACAGCCTTATTCTGAAATTGATTAAATTGTTTTTTCCTCAATCAACCAACTAATAAATGTGTAATATAATTTAGCAATGCAAGTCATTATTCTATTCTATTCTAAACACTTAAAGAGATAGACATGGCTACAGTAGGCTAGCCAAGACTAATGCTAGGTGCCTTTTTGAAGACTATCAACAGTAGCCACTAGCCATCCTATTGCTACTATATTCACTATTGAATGTTTACTTTTGTAAATCACTTTCCCTAAAATAAATAAGCTCAGCGAGTAGATTGATGGCCACTTCTTTTTGCTCTGGACAGCTTACGTGTGGTGTGTGAAAGCATCAACTCATGTACTGCTCGAGAAGTGATTCGAGGGAGCATGGTGGTGCTTGAATGAACGGGCAATCATATTGCTCAAATACAAATAGCATGTAATTTACGTATGTAGTCTTCAATTTTATGCACTCTCCCTCCGTGTAGAAAGTCGACTGCAACCCCAACACACACAGTTACCAAAATGCCGGACCGACAGCAGACTGTCAAACCAGCAGTGTTGCCCAGTCATCGCTCAGTTTTTAACTGACAGGCGCCCATCTTGTCAATAGATTGCTAGTTGATGAGGGAGAGTACTCAGCAGACATTTTCTGACTAGCGAATTGAAAAGTAGCCTAGTTAGTGGAAAACACTGCTATAGCAACTATAGAAGAACAGATATGGCTTCAGCGCAAACAGTATCGATGCAAGGCTACTTATGCACTCCAAACCTGATACATAAAAGGAATCCAAACCGTATACTGTACATCATTAATTCAGATTGACAATAGAAAGAGATATTTCATTGATATCTGAATGGAGTTCCCCCTGTGCGACCAGTGAGGGGCACTATACACTATCAGTTTGCAGGGTCATTGAGGGACGTAGCGGGCCATTGGAATTAGACCTGAACAATAAAGTATCTACAACATGAAACATAGAAGCTGTTGCACAGTGCGGGCCAGGGCGACTAACTTCATTGATTACAAATATTTGTGTTAGTTACCTGTTGCTAGCTAGCCATCACAGTCTTATAACAGTATCACATTATGGTACGCTTAATGCACAAGGTTAGCAGTTAGTCCAAAGTATACATTGGCTCATAGACAACCGTTGGTCACCTGTGTCATGGGGACCTTCCACCATATTGCCTCCACCTTACAGAAGGCCAGGGTTAAGGCTAAGGGAAAGGCGGAGGGAGCCATTTGGGACCAGCTTCCCCAGGCCGAAAGAGTTGCTTGAAACTCTTCCAGAGGAACCTATAGCCTAGTAATGTCTCACTTTGAGCTGCTTCTCCTTCTTCTTGCGGACCTCCTCCCACTCATTGACTATGCGCCCCCAGAGGATCCAGGAGTCCTCCTCCAGGTGAGACAGGTTAGAGGAAGCCGAGGAGCTGGACACGAGGCTGGAGACGCTGTTACGTCGGGATCCGTTCACGGAGCGGAGGGACTTACTGTCCGTCTCCAGCAACCTAAAGAGACAAACACAACAGGCTTAAGACCGTTCAACTTAGGCCTACAAGATTTGCAATGAGAGACATTAGATTCAGACTGAATGAGGGAACATTTCATTCTACATTGTGTGCACAATTATTAGGCAAGTCAGTATTTTGACCATATCATCATTATTATGCATATTTCCCAACTCCAAGCTGTATAAACTGGAATGCTTATTGGATTTAAGCATATCAGGTGATGTGTATTTGTGTAATGAGGTAGGGTGTGGCCTAAGGAGATCAACACCCTATATCAAGGTGTGCATAATTATTAGGCAGCTCAAAATGGGCCAAAAAAGAGATAATGGACTCTGAAAAGTCAAAAATTGTAAAATGTCTTTCAGAGGGATGCAGCACTCTTGAAATTGCTAAGATATTGGGGCATGATCACAGAACCATCAAACGTTTTGTTGCAAATAGTCAACCGTGTCGCAAATTTAAATTAACTGCCAAAGATTTGAGAATAATCAAACGTGGAGCTACCAGGAACAAAGAAATTTCCCCCTCGGGGATCAATAAAGTAAAATAAACAAGTGAAATGGGGAACTTTTCGTTTTTCATTTAGCCCAAAAATTGTGCACACGTATATTCTCCAAAGAAAGCCAAAACCTCACTTTTACTTTCTTAAATATTCATGTATGAGGTTAATTAACATTTTGGATTGACCGAGAGCACTGTAGTTGTTCAATAATAAAATTAATCCTCAAACATACAACTTGCCTAATAATTGTGCACACAGTGTATGTTCGGAAGTGAACACAGCTTAAAAACAAAATTATGGAGAGAGGGGGGTAAAATAATGTAGCTTAACTGCCAATGTACCAAATGTACAAAAACTGCCAATGTCCTGGTCAATCTGAAACCTTTCATTCGTGCCAATAAATAGTCACACTGATATGGGCAGTGAAAGCAGTGTGGGTTTACTTTACACTGTGAGTAAATGCTTGATGCAAGTAACCCAATAACTGTTGCTGAACATTTATCCAAATCGTGCTGGCACTGGTATATGATGAAGCCAAAACATTTTTATAGAGCAGCGCTAAAAATGGAAAAGCTAATTTAAGGCGGCAGAAATTGCAGTGGGATGTACTACAGCTTTATGACAGCAGAGCCACGGCCAAGGAGAAGCCTAGTAGCAGCAGCAGCAGCCCCAGTGATGATAGGAGCAAAGCCTGCTGCCACAACAGCTCTGAGCCCTAGATGTAGGGTCGATGGAGTTACAGACAGTAAGGACAACACATCCTGTCACAGCACTTTGGTTTCAGCAACGAACATGGCTAGTAAAGCCTTGGACAACCACCATGATCACTACATCAGGGCGATATTACGATAGCATTGTCTACCGTCGATGGTGACAACATCGTGATGTGTCAGACAATGGTTTAGCCTATTTGAACTTGACTGGCGCCGTGCAGTAAGTCTCGCAGCGCACATCAGGGAAGCACACAAGATACATTCCAAGTAAATGTGCCTATTCTCTATAGCCTATTTTAATAAGTATGTTATATAGGCCTACAGGACGCATGAGAGGAATGTAGAGCAGACAGAGCAGAGAATTCCACCAAAGCAGCGCAAAATGTCCAGTCAGAAAATATTGTTTCTCTCTCTGTTGGATGCAAGGGCATTAAACTAGATGTTTTTTTTATAACAGACACTCCTTAACTATCCTGTGTCTAGCTGTAAAAAAAATATTTTCCCTTTCTCAATCAAAACAATGAATGTAACGGAGTTGAATGTAACGTAAGATAGTCAGAGGACTAATAATGAGAGAGAACAAACAATATCAATAGCCTATATAAATCTGTTTAAACATATTAAGGGCTGGGAAAACCCCTCCATGCGAGGTTGAAAACCAAATGGCCAATAAGCTATCCTCCTACTAGTCCTATTGTAAAAACTTGAAGACAAGTTAAAATTATGAACAGTAGCTTTATTTCCCCAAATATTCTAGTCTACGAAGGTGTTGTCCTAAAGTTGTTGTGGCTTTCAAAAATAACAAGAAAGAAAGTCTATGGCCTAAGCTAGGGCTGGGCGATATGGCCTAAAAATCGTATATAGATTTTTTTTCATTTAAGCAAAGCTTATTTAGAGAAAACATAAAAAATTGATATACAGTGGCAAAAAGAAGTATGTGAACCCTTTGGAATTACCTGAATTTTTTGCATAAAAATTTTAAACAGTGTGCTTAAACTAATAACACACAAATTATTGCATTTTTCTTGTCTATATTGAATAAATAATTTAAACATTCACGGTGTAGGTTGGAAAAAGTTAAGCTAATGACTTCTCCAAAAGCTAGTTGGAGTCAATAGTCAGCTAACCTGGAATCCAACCAATGAGACGAGATTGGAGATGTTGGTTAGAGCTGCCCTGCACATTTTTTTTTGTTTGCTATTCACAAGAAGCATTGCCTGATGTAAACCATGCCTCGAACAAAAGAGATCTCAGAAGACCAAAGGTTAAGAATTGTTAACTTGCATAAAGCTGGAAAGGGTTACAAAAGTATCTCTAAAAGCCTTGATGTTCATCAGTCCACAGTGAGACAAATTGTCTATAAATGGAGAAAGTTCAGCACTGTTGCTACTCTCCCTAGGAGTGGCCGTCCTGCAAAGATGACTGCAAGAGCACTGTGCAGAATGCTCATTGAGGTTAAGAAGAACTAGAGTGAACAAGAGTGTCAGCTATAGACTTACAGAAATGTCTGTTGATGAGTCTACGATACAAAAAACACTAAACAAGAATGGTGTTCATGGGACGACACCACGGAAGAAGCCACTGGTGTCCAAAAAAAACCATTGCAGTTCGCAAAAGAGAAACTGGATGTTCGTCAGCGCTACTGGCAAAATATTCTATGAACAGATTAAACTAAAGTTGAGTTGTTTGGAAGGAACACACAACACTATGAATGGAGAAAAAACGGCATAGCACACAAACATCAAAATCTCATCCCAACTGTAAAGTATGGTGGAGGGTTTGGGGCTGCTTTGCTGCCTCAGGGCCTGGACAGCTTGCTATCATCGACAGAAAAATGAATTCCCAAGTTTATCAAGACATTTTGCAGGAGAATGTAATGCTATCTGTCCGCCAATTGAAGCTCAACAGAAGTTGGATGATGCAACAGAACGACGACCTAAAACACAGAAGTAAATCAACAACAGAAGAAAATACCCATTCTGGAGTTGCCCAGTCAGAGTCCTGACCTCAACCCAATTGAGATGCTGTGGCATGACCTCAAGAGAGCGGTTCACACCAGACATCCCAAGAATATTGCTGAACTGAAAGTTTTGTAAAGAGGAACGGTCCAAAATGTCTCAGGTCTGATCAGCAACTAGAGAAAATGTTTGGTTGAGGTTATTGCTGCCAAAAGGAAGGTCAACCTGTTATTAAATCCAAGGGCTCACATACTTTTCCCACCCTGCATTGTGAATGTTCACATGGTGTGTTCAATAAAGGCATGAAAATGTATAACTGTTTGTGTGTTATTAGTTTAAGTTGTAGCAGACATGATTGAAAATTAAGCACAAGTCCACAAGCTAGTGAGTAGCCAGCAGGCAGCTGATATTTCTATTTCAAGTTCAGCCAACTTGGATCTATTTGCTAGCTAACAAGGCGGAACAGTTGAATTGTTCGGATCACCCTTCTGTCCATCTCCAACTGTTTAAACAGCATGCTAGCCTGTCCACTTTGTTCAGATGTTGAAATCAAGTGGCCTATCTTATTTCTCAGTATGAGAACGAGTTGCCAATTCCTCATATGAACATTTATAAAACACCAGACTAGACAGCTAGTATAACAGTATTTGGCTAAAATGCTGCTAGCGGTACATGGTACCGCAATGCCGTGCGCGACAAATTGAGCATGAACTTTCCAGAATCAATGTTAATTGATGATCCCGTTTTAGTGTCTGCTCTGAACGCAATTGGAGGAGTTGAGACAAAAAGGGTATCGTTAGAAAGGTTAACTTCTCGATTACAATAAAATGTCTCAATGTGTTTCGGTTTCCATATGACCGATTCTGTTGGACCAAATCTCAAATGCAAATAGCAAGTTGAAACCGCTTGTCTGAGAGGAAGAAGTGATCTCTCATCTGTGTTTGAGTGGCTGGAAGGGGGGGTAAGGTGCACACAGCACAGAAAGAGAAGATGAGACGAGACCAAAAAGACAACATGAGCGGACATAAATGCCCATCAAAAAAAATTACTATTGATTATTTTAATATATATATATATATATATATATATATATATATATATATATATATAAAAAAAAAGAGAATCTGTGATACTCAAAATGCCTGTATCGCAACAATCAAGGGTTCTTCGGCTGTCCCCATAGGATAACTCTTTAAAGAACAATTTTTGGTTCCAAGTAGAACCATTGTGGGTTCCATGTAGAACCCTCTATGGAAATGGTTCTACATGGAACCCACAATGGTACTACTTGGATCCAAAAAGGGTTCTCCAAAGGGTTCTCCTATGGGGACAGCCTAAGAACCCTTTTAGATTCTAGATAGCACTGTTTGTTCTAAGAGTGTGCCACCAATGCTCCTTATAGGACACATAACTGCACTCTATACTCCTCTGTAAACTGGTCATCTCTGTATACCTGTCGCAAGACTCATTGGTTGATGGAATATTAGAAAAGATTTGCCATTGCCTGCACTTAGCCTCTGCCCAGGCTATAGGCCAACTGTCATTTTAGCTGATTTGGGGCAAATCGTATATCACAATGTTTTATGTGTACATTATCACGATAGGACAAAGATTGACATTGTCCTACCCTAGACACTACTCTATTTTTACAGTCCACTCCAAACATATCCTTTTCAGTCAGAATGATATTTAATGGAACCTTTAACTTGTATTAACGTCCCAAGTGACAGGAAACAAAGTGGACTTGCACAGTTGTTTACATCAATGTCATTAAAAAAAACATGACCCCTTAAAAAAAAGTAATGACATGTCAACAGTAAAGTGGGTCAGTACAAAGTATATAACTCCATGACATCTGGTCTCATCTATTTCATTGAAAACATCCCTAAATGTGGGTTAGGGAGTAGAAATGTGTAAAAAGGTCACCGCAGACTAAGATTGTATCAATGAATGTGCCAATTCATTTGTCAGGAGCTGTAAGACTGACGTTAACAGACTCTGGATCAGCGTAATGTTCATTAGGGAACGCAACATAAATAATTTTAAAATGAATTCTAATACCAATTGTTTGGTGCCTTATAAAAACAGGACCAGCTGTTTGCAGTAGGGGGGGGGGGGTGTTCGAGGTCCCCCCCAGGATAATTGTTTTGCAGAAGCACTGAGAAGCTCAATTCTGGTACTTTTTAAAAGGACATTCTATTAAAAAAATGAATGAAAAAAATATATATAAAATTTCCAGCTTCAGAAATGAGCCCAATAAAATGTGTAAATATTATTTTAATATATTGGATCATGGCATGCATATAGCTTATACATGGTCCATATTATCAGGTATGCTCATTAGCAAGACAAATTACCACCTGTAGCCCAACTGATGCAGCATAGTGGCTATAAATAGGCTGAAGCAATTTGTTGCCAATCTGCATTTACATTTATTGGGCTAATCATTAGATAGATTGCAAAACGTGCTCTTTCAACTAGTTAGCATTGTATTGACGATTTGATGTCTCAAAAAACGTGCATAAACTGCGAATATGATGTAGGCCTACCTGTTAAGGAAACTTAAAAATCGCCCCTTGCCTGTCACAATTCTTCCCCGTAACACTTTCCCTGGTTGCCAATACTCTTGCAAATTATTTTGAGGTAGGGTATGGTTGTACCAGAAGTTGCCCTACAATTGACCAGTGTTACATTTAGCCCTACTCTCCCCTATGCACTCACAGCAAACTGTAGAGCGTGCTTAACCATGCCGCTGCTAAAATGTCCAGGTTTAAAATGGTGCAGTTCGCGCATATTTAGTAGTGGTGAAATAAATCAATTAAGAATGGAAAGCTAGAATCCGCTCTTTTTTTAACAAAGGCCATTAAAACTGCAGTTTCCCCCATGATTACTTTAAGAATTGTATTGCATTGACTGCTTGTCAAAACGCAAGTTTCCCTCTCCATGGCACTTGCAAGTTGAATGCGCCATGATAGGAATATTTATCTTGCATAGAACGCACACGCCGACTAAGTAAATAGATAAACTATTCTACTATGGGGTTGTCTGGTCTTTCTATTCATTACTCCTTTTGTTTGCCGAGCGGGAATTATTTTTCTGTGGCGCAGCACCACAGCTAAATGACTGCAGAGGAAACACTGAACAGGCCCCCGGCCTGTGAGAGGGAACCATTCCTCCCAGCCTATGCAGTGCACTGCGGACGAGCAAATGGTTGTCCCAAATGGCAACCCATTCCTTATGTAGTGCACTACCTTTCATAAGGGCTATGGTCAAAAGTCGTGCACTAGGGCTGGGCCTAAGACACAAAGGCCCATAAATCTGATCTCGGAAGGGCCTGGGCCTCTCGACTGAATGGTGATGTCACTGGGAGCGTTCCCAGACTGGGTAGGGTTACAGCCATATTTGGGTCTGGAGGTGGGGGGCCAGGGTAGGCCTGGGTTACAAGCACAGCTAGAACAGCACCAGCAAGGGTTTTACAGTTTGTGATATCACGTTTGAGAAACATACCCTGAACAGCAAATCCCTTCCTCATCCTTGTTGTGTAGTATGTGGCCCAAAAAAATATGAAAAAGGTTCCAAAAACACCCAAATAAATAATTTTAGAAACAGCAAAGATCTCAGTATAGTGATGCAGGTCTTTAGATGTTGCACACATGAATTCCGAAAACTTGATCCGCAATGTTATCTTCCATTTTGTAGCGACTCGATCAATATCTCTCGGTCCATTCTACAGGTAACTATCAAAATAAAGGAAACACTTGAGTAAATGAGGGATACAAAGTATATTGAAAGTAGGTTCTTCCACACAGGAAGTTGCAGACACTTGTAGAATCTATGCCAAGTCGCATTGAAGCTGTTCTAGTGGCTTGTGGTGGCCCAATGCCCTATCGTTGGTGTTCCATTTATTTTGCCAGTTACCTGTAGCAGCAGGCTAGCTGGAATAGCTGGATAGCTATTTTTTGTGTTCACACAAAAGGGACTATAACATTGCGGATATAGTTCGGAATGACACAATTTCATGTGTACAACATCTAAAGACCTGCATCACTATTCTGCTTTGCCGTCTCTAAAAGGACGTATTTGGGTGTTTTTGGAGCCTTTGTTACAGTTTTTTCGGGGACCCCATACTACACAACGAGGATGAGTAAGTGCTTTGCTGTTTGGGTCAAGTTTCTCAAAAACGTGAAATCGCAAAAAAGTGTGTGGACCCTTCTACAACATGCCATTTACATCAAAAAATGTTTACTTTAAATTAAGACATAACCTCACTTTCAAATCGCCAACTAATCTAGAGTACAGTATCATTCGAGGCCTATAAAGTGAGAACGCTGTTGCTGAATGCAGAGCCCTATGTCATCACAGCTATAAGGGGGTGTGAGGGAATACACTTAACCAATAAGGCTTGAGAGGGTGTGGTATATGGCCAGTATACCACGGCTAAACGCACGACGTGGAGTGCCCTGAGCTGTGGTATATTGGCCATACACCACAAACTCCAGAGGTACATTATTGCAAACAAGCAGTTTTGCGTCTTACCAGTGGTATATTGTCTGATATACCACGGCTTTAAGACAATTTAACCCTTATTTTACCAGGTAAGTTCAATCAGGTAATTTCAAATCAGCATCAAGGAGACAAACTACCGGGTTTATAATAAGGTATATAGCAGGGATAGGCAAGTAGATTCAGCTGCAGGCCGATTTTTGCAAAAGCAAATGGTCGGGGGGGCGGAACATAATTAAAACAATTATTTTATTTAACTAGGCAAGTCAGTTAAGAAAAAAATCTTATTTACAAATTCTTATAATAATTTGTACACTGCAAATTGATCACAACTAATCCCAAAAAGAGATTGCATTTGTATTTTAAAATAACAATAATTTCATACCTTGATTACATAGACACGATCGCATAAGTCTCTTTTTATTTTGTGTGGAAATACTTAGAAGACAATTTAGCCCAATTTGTCCTGATTCAATAATAGCCTACGGCTTCTTGCAAACATCTAAGAAGACAGAGTGTGTGCTTAAAGAGGCCGTGTGCAGGAAGGGTAGAGAATGTTGAGATCATTGATAAGGTTAGTCACTGGCTTCAGTCAGTAAATATTCACTTTCCACAAACCCTCAGAAATGACTCATATGAGATGTCTCAAGGCAATACCTAAAAGCTCAGTAGGCCTTAACCAACAAATGTAGCCGAATCAAAGCACATGGAAAGAACAATCCATTTCAACCATGGAGTCCTAACCATCCACATATCTCTCCCCCTCTCCTTGGTAAATGTCATTATGTTATTTACAGAAATACATCACAAATGTTGATACACTGTTCATTAGAAGTTGGCACACACACTGCTGCAGACAGGAAAGCTGAATTGCCAATGTAACCTAGTCGCTGCTCCAAAGCTAATAATTCACCAGTACACAAACAGGTCATGCTGTGTTCTCAGAAGGAAAATAAATAAATAAATAAATACATCAAACCGTTGTGATTTACTGAAAAGCTTAAGTACAGGCTCCATTACATTTAACATAGAATAAGAGAAGAAAAATCACAGAGATTCCTAGGAGGAACAAAAGAGGATACAAAGGAACTATTTGCTCCGACGATGTGGCTTGTTGCCAAATAATCCATGTATGTTACACTGTCTTCCATTATGGCCTCTTGGTAACAAGAAAAGAGCCATGATATCTAGAAAGAGAAGTTACAATCCTCTTGTTGCTTACCAAGACAGACTCATGGTGCTTTCTTTATGTCTTTGTCATGTAGAAGATCCAGAGAAGCTACCAGCCTGGTGAACTGGCTGAACTGAGTCTGTGACTCTTCTCTCTCTCTCGCGCTCTCACACACACACAAACTCACACCTCTTATCTACTCTACATGGTACAAAGGCATTCTCCAAACATGGATCTCAAAATACAAGTCATCTGTTGGCTCACAGATAAGCTACTTTTTGCTGCACATCAGTGTTTGCCTGCTCAGTCAGAAAGAGAGGATAACTAGGCATGTACATAAATGAGGATAACTAGGCATGTACAGAGCATTCAAAAAGTTCAGACCCCTTGACTTTTTCCACATTTTGTTACGTAACAGCCTTATTCTAAAATTGATTAAATTGTTTCACCTCCCCCCTCATCAATTGACACACAATACCCCATAATGAGAAAGCAACAACTTTTTTTTTTTAATTTGCAAAGGTATTAAAGATAAAAAACAAACTGAAATATCACATTTCCATATGTATTCAGACCCTTTACTCAGTACTTTGTTGAAGCACCTTTGGCAGTGATTACAGCCTTGAGTCTTCTTGGGTATGACGCTACAAGCGTCGCACATCGGAATTTTGAGTTTCTCCCATTCTTCTCTGCAGATCCTCTCAAGCTCTGTCAGGTTGGATGGGGAGGGTCGCTGACCAGCTATTTTCAGCCTCTCCAGAGATGTTCGATCCGGTTCAAGTCTGGCTCTGGCTGGGCCACTTAAGGACATTGAGACTTTGTCAAGGATTGCTCTGTACTTTGCTATGTTCATCTTTCCCTCGATCCTGACTAGTCTCCCAGTCCCTGCTGCTGAAAAACATCCCCACAGCATGATGCTGCCACCACCATGCTTCACCGTAGGGATGGTGCCAGATTTCCTCCAGATGTGACGCTTGGCATTCAGGCCAAAGAGTTCAATCTTGGTTTCATCAGACCAGAGAATCTTGTTTCTCGTGGTCATAGTCATTTAGGTGCCTTTTGGCAAACTCCAAGCAGGCTGTCATGTCAAATCAAATTTGATTTGTCACATGCGCCGAATACAACAGGTATAGACCTTACCGTGAAATGCTTACTTACAAGCCCTTAACCAACAATGCAGTTTGAAGAAAAATAAGAGTTAAGACAATATTTACTAAATCAACTAAAGTAAAAAAAATATATAAAAGAGCAACAATACAATAACAATAACGAGGCTATATACAAGGGATACCGGTACCGAGTCAATGTTTGGGGGTACAGGTTACTCAAGGTAATATGTACAGTTGAAGTCAGAAGTTTACATACACCTTAGCCAAATACATTTAAACTCAGTTTTTCCACAATTCCTGACATTTATTCCTAGTAAGAGTGATCAGTTAGGATCACCACTTTATTTTAAGAACGTGAAATGTCAGTATAATAGTAGAGAGAATGATTTATTTCAGCTTTTATTTCTTTCATCACATTCCAAATGGGTCAGAAGTTTACATACACTCAATTAGTGTTTGGTAGCATTGCCTTTAAATTGTTTAACTTGGGTCAAATGTTTTGGGTAGCCTTCCACAAGCTTCCCACAATAAGTTGGGTGAATTTTGACCCATTCC
Organism: Thymallus thymallus; assembly: GCA_023634145.1. Classification (NCBI taxonomy): domain Eukaryota; kingdom Metazoa; phylum Chordata; class Actinopteri; order Salmoniformes; family Salmonidae; genus Thymallus; species Thymallus thymallus. The sequence continues at coordinate 13,015,588 of CM042392.1, read as the reverse complement.
TCCTGACTGAACTAGTCTAACAGGTAATGTATGCCAGGGCTTTGTGATGGCCATTCCAATACCTTGACTTTGTTTTCCTTAAGCCATTTTGCCACAACTTTGGAAGTATGCTTTGGGTCATTGTCCATTTGGAAGACCCATTTGCGACCAAGCTTTAATTTACTGACTGATACCTTGAGATGTTGCTTCAATATATCTACATTTTCCTTCTTCATGATGCCATCTATTTTGTGAAGTGCACCAGTCCCTCCTGGAGCAAAGTACCCCCACAACATGATGCTGCCAACCCCATGCTTCATGTTTGGGATGTTGTTCTTCGGCTTGCAAGCCTCCCTCATTTTCATCCAAACATAACGATGGTCATTATGGCCAAACAGTTCTATTTTTGTTTCATCATACCAGAGGACATTTCTCCAAAAAGTACGATCTTTGTCCCCATGTACAGTTGCAAAAAGTCTGGCTTTTTTATGGCGGTCTTGGAGCAGTGTCTTCTTCCTTGCTGAGCGGCCTTCCAGGTTATGTCGATATAGGACTCGTTTTACTGTGGATATAGATAATTTTGTACCCGTTTCCTCCAGCATCTTCACAAGGTCCTTTGCTGTTGTTCTGAGATTGATTTGACGTTCATCTCTAGGAGACCGAACAAGTCTCCTTCCTGAGCGGTATGACGGCTGCGTGGTCCCATGGTGTTTATACTTGCGTACTATTATTTGTACAGAACGTGGTACCTTCAGGTGTTTGGAAATTTCTCCCAAGGATGAACCAGACTTGTGGAGGTCTACAATTATTTTTTCTGAGGAACTAATTTCTTTTGATATTCCCATGATGTCGAGCAAAGAGGCACAGAGTTTGAAGGTAGGCCTGGAAATACATCCACAGGTACACCTCCAATTGACTCAAATTATGTCAATTAGACTATCAGAAGCTTCTAAAGCTATGGCATCATTTTCTGGAATTTTCCAAGCTGTTTAAAGGCACAGTCAACTTAGTGTATATAAACTTCTGACCCACTGGAATTGAGAAATAGTGAATTATTAATTAAGTGAAATAATCTCTGTAAACAATTGTTGGTAGAATTACTTGTGTCATGCACAAAGTAGAAGTCCTAACCGACTTGCCAAAACTATAGTTTGTTAACATGAAATCTGTGGAGATGTTGAAAAATGAGTTAATGACTTCAACCTAATTGTATGTAAACTTCCGACTTCAACTGTAGTCGGAGTAAAGTGGCTATGCATAGATAATAAACAGCGAGTAGCAGAAGGCCCTTCTCTGATTGCACAGTTTGGCCGGGCAGCCAGCTCTAGGAAGAGTCTTGGTGGTTCCAAACGTCTTCCATTTAAGAATGATGGAGGCCACTGTGTTCTTGGGGACCTTCTACGGACAATTCCTTTGACCTCCTGGCTTGATTTTTGCTCTGACATGCACTGTCAACTGTGGGACATTATATAGACAGGTGTGTGCCTTTCCAAATGATGTCCAATCAATTGAATTTACCACAGGTGGACTCCAATCAAGTTGTAGAAACATCAAGGATTATTAATAGAAACAGGAGGCACCTGAGCTCAATTTCGAGTCTCATAGCAAACGGTCTGAATACTTAAATAAGGTATGTTTTTTTTAGTTTTTTTTTATACATTTGCAAAAATGTCTAAAAAACAGTTTTTGCGTTGTCATTATGGGGTATTGTGATGAGGAAAACAGTTTAATCCATTTTACAATAAGGCTGTAACGTAACAAAATGTGGAAAAAGGGAAGGGGTTGTGAAATGCACTGTACATTTTCATCTTGATCTCATCTATTTTTCGTCTTGGCATTCATTATGGGAGGAACAAGGAATCTCAACATCAATATCAGTGGGATATCATACGCCTGTATGAGTCTTCCTGCTGTGAATATTCTGTGCTTTTTCCTTCTTCAAAGGGTGACTATTTTTCTATGGAAGGATGGTCAATAAAACTCTGGAGAGATGTTTTTTTTTGTTTATCCTATTCTGGCCCTACATGAAGGGGTTGAGATCTGGGTCAAAGATCAAATAACCTAGAAGTCTCCTCTACATCCCCACGCCTTCTGTCCCCCCTCTGTTCAGCAAGGTGCTCAGAGGTCTGCCCAGGACAATGAAAATTAAAAAGTTGAATAATATAATCTAGTGAGACATCCTTGTGGTACAGTCCATGGAGAGCGAGACTGATGCCAAAGGAGCTAGAATAGGATAAGAATTATCCATCACTAGTGAAAGCTACAGTATCTTGCTGTAATGTATATGTCTATAATGTATTTTATAATGGATGCTAGCCAAGCTTTACAGAGCATTATTAAATCAAACCTATTCAAATATCACTCTCAATTCCTGCTTTTCTTACACATCAGACTGTGCAGATAAATTCTCCTTCAGATGTGTCCTACTACAGTGTCTCAGCCCCACTGAGTATCGCTCTTACACTTCAAACAGATCAGTTCACCCACTCCTTCATTCAGTATGTAAAAGCCAAGGCTACATCTCACAGGGCTATGACTACAGTCTTCTTCACTCAAGATATTAGACTGAGACTTGAGATGGCTTTACACTGAGCAGTGAGTACAAACCCAAGCAACCGGCTGCACTTCCCAGGCCTCCTCGTTTCCATGTCAACACAGACTGCTTATAAAAGCAGGGTGAGAGCCACAGGAGGGACAGAAGAAGAGAGGGGTGGGAGAAAAGGGAGAGAGAGGGAGAGAGAGTCTAGGGACAGCAGTGGTGGCGGGAGGGTGGGAGTCTCTAGTCCAAATGCACTAATGAACACTTCAGGGACACAGTGTGGCTGACTGTTCTTACTAAGATAACTGTGCCATGCCTTCACAGCCACTGTTACTGTTATACTCACTGTTGTTGGTGTCATGAAATTCCATTACTAGACAGACAATTAACATTACACAACCAATGGCTTTGCCAATGGTCTACAGCAGGGATGGGAAACTTTGATGGGGGTGGGGGCCCAACAAAATCTGAACTCTTCATGAGGGGCCGGATTGGCCCACTTTTGCGAGCAAAACGTTTCAGCACCCCCTCTTGGCAGAGGAGCGATTTTGTTTTGTTTTAGAGTTAAGTTCCTGCAATTCTACACATTTTGCCATGGAGCGTAGAGAAATGTTGTAGATTTAAAGCAAGTTTACTGTACTTCTACACATGAGAGTAACAAAATCAAATGGGAACCCCCGGTCGGTAACTCAACCATGATTACTACAAGTTTAGATAGCTGGCTAGACTAACTTACCAATCTAAACAATGTTACCTGAAATGAGCTAATTGAGTGACTGTTAGTGACTGACATAACAGAAAAATTCAGATGTTGATACTTGGCAGATATTGAGTGATTCATTGATTGAATAATAGTGATCCCCTCACCTGTTCTGCTCCTCCAGCTTGGCGAGCAGCTCCAGTTCATCTGGGCTGAGCTTGGCGGGCGATGCTGACGTGGGGGACGGGGAGGACAGGGAGGTGGAGGAGGAGGTGGTGGTGGTCTGCAGGGACGAGGGCACCGTTGCCACCTGGCTAGCCATCTGACTGACCGTGTGCGACACCGAGTTCTTCACCCATGAGAGAGTAGAACTCAGCTTGCCTGCAACCTTATCTGACGCCACCTGTGGAAAAGGAGACAGGGAAGCATGTGAGCTGTAGGAGGACTGGGGAAGGCCTTTACAATTCAGGGAAAGGGAAAGAGGGGATACTAGTCTGTTGTACAACTGAATGCATTCGACTGAAATGTGTCTTCCGGATTTAACCAGAGAGGTGCAGGGAGGCTGCCTTAAATCGACTTCATTTTAACTTCTTTATCTGTTTTATGTATTTTGTCGATGCTTTGGTTCTTATGGACACTGGACAGCCAGAGTTGTTCTTATTGTTGTTCTTAACAACAGAGTTGTTGTTATTGAAAACCATTTCTAGAAAGATCACTGACGTGTGACTATGTTTGTCTGTAGTTTCATCACGCTCTCCGTAGCCGATGTGAGTAAGACCTTTAAACAGGTTAACATTCACAAGGCCACAGGACAAGACTGATTACCAGGACGCGTACTCAGAGCATGCGCTGAAGAGCTGGCAAGTGTCTTCACTGACATTTTCGACCTCTCCCTGACCCAGTCTGTAATACCTACATGTTTCAAGCAAACCACCATAGTCCCTGTGCCCAAGAACGCCAAGGTAACCTGTCTAAATGACTACCGCCCCTTAGCACTCACATCTGTAGCCATGAAATGCTTTCAAAGGCTGGTCATGGCTCATCAACATCTCAGAAACCCTGGACCAGCATTCAACACCACAGTGCCCTCCAAGCTCATCACTAAGCTAAGGACCCTGGGACTGAACATCTCCCCTCTGCAACCGGATCCTGAACTTCATGACGGGCCTCCCCCAGGTGGTGAGGCCGGGTTTCCGTTAGCAAAATGTGGCGGCGGACATTTGATCTGCAACATTTTAAAATTGACATTTGAGGAGAAGTTTACCGGACCCACATGCATTGGGTGTGTAACCTCATTAGGACGTCGCCACGGTTCTCAGAATGACAGAAATCACATTTAGAATATGGTCATTCATATTAACAGAACATTCTGCCTGCCCTCCAGGACACCTACAGCACCCAATGTCAGCGCCCAAAAGATCATCAAGGACATCAACGACCCGAGCCACGGCCTGTTCACCCCGCTATCATCCAGAAGTCGAGGTCAGTACAGGTACATCAATGCTGGAAACGAGAGACTGAAAAACAGCTTCTATCTCAAGGCCATCAGACTGTTAAATAGCCATCACTAGCCGGCTACCACCCAGTTACTCAACCCTGCATCTTAGAGGCTGCAGCCCCATGTACATAGAAATGTTTCCATACTGCTTTAATCATTTCATGTGTATATACTGTATTCTATTCTACTGTACTCACTCGTCCTAATATTTATATTATTCTTAACTCCATTCTTTTACTTTTAGATTTGTGTATTGTTGTGAATTGTTAGATATTACTGCACTGTTGGAGATAGGAACAAGCATTTCGCTACACCTGGATGACTTATAAAAACAATCCCAGTCAGAGCTTGTTTTTTTTCCCCCCAGAGTTCCCAGTTGTTCCCTTTGAGTCAGGTACCAAAACTCCTCCGTAGTGACCCGTGAATGAGTTGTTTGCAGCGTTCGGTCACATGGCAGCTCGACCAGCTGTTCGATTTCACTTACTGGCATGTCAACTGACCCAGAATCACAGTGAAACGGATTGGGAAGTAGTTCCCAAAGTGCTCTTCCAAGTGTTGGAGGTGAGCAGTCATCACTCATGTGGGACACTTACGGATGCTGTCGTTTTGTTAGAAACATGCACAGCCGAAGGGGCATGGTTCACTTTTCAAGTCTCCCTCTCCAATAAGAATTATTTCCTCTGAATTTTTTTTTTTTTTACATCCATTGTGAAGTACAACAGTTCCTCTCTCAATGCGGAAAAATCTTTCCAACACTCCCCTTCGATAACCACCAAGTCTCGGTGTGAAATAGAACATTGTCATGTTCTGATCCAATATCTCCACAGAGTTTTGCAAACAGGCGTGAGCACAGTGGATGTGGTTTGATGTAGTTTAAGTTAACCCCTGCAGTACATCTCAGAGTTGTGTGCTCAGCTCTTTTACCAGCATTTGCTCTTGGTGTGTCATACAATGCGTACATATGGCAGAAGGAGACACATTCATAACTAGAGTACAGAGGCCTGCCATAGATTTGTATTTATTAAGGATTTGAGCTGTGGCGGTCACGCAATCTCTTCGGCCGGTGATTGTCAAGCACATAACTGTTGGTCTCAAGGTAATTACCGTTAATTAACATAAACAGTTGCCATTGCCTAGCTCCCACACAGCCTACAAGCCATTTTAAAAAGTCTAATAAATCCATGTAATATAGCCTACATTATTTATTTTAGGCAGGTCTAAAGAAACATGATATGAAGAAAATGTAGTCTTTCAGAAGAACAGAATAGCAAACAGTTGTCCTTATGCCATATGGCTGTGGGCTACACTAGTTCATTTAGCAGACAAGATATGCTTAGAATTCCGTGGCATTATTTTATAGTATGACGAATACAATTGAACAAAGCTGAAAAAAATATATACAATGCGGCTATTCTGTGTTGAGCCGTTAACAAAAAAATAGGTACTCCTATATGCTTAATTTAGAGTTTAATGTAACTTTGTTTTACAAACATTAGGCTATACGTTTTGATTTTTAATACATTATAAGGCTTCATGAGACAAAAGTCACATGAAAAGGCATGAGCTCTGCTTGTTTTTTGCGCAGGCTGTACACACTCCAATAGTCTCTCATTCACAATTTGGCAAGCACTTTATAATCCGCTTAGTGGCCATATTGTACCCTAAAGAAATCCATGCCTTTTGCGTCACGGAGTGCTGCGTTCTGCCCTTCTCCGTGAGCGTGCTGAGCAATCCGAAGCGTCTCTCACTCACACGCTCTGAGTCACATGATCGGGTCTTTCTCACAGGCTAAAAGCGAAGACAGACACGTCGGGGACGCAACTGTGCGCGTCCTTATCCAATTCCGAGGTGCATATTCAAGATATTGAAAGAACTGTCCACATTTAATTTTAGTCAGCCAACAAAATGAGTAGGCCTAACAAACAGCAAACGTTTACTATCCTATGTCAATCTACTATCCCTCATAGTACAAAAGTTGACCTATTCTATTCTGTGAGAGAGAAAAAATAACAACAGTCTGGGACAGTTGTGGGATGCAATAGATCCCAAATTAATACAACCACTAGCATAAAAACAAAGAAAAATGTATGCAATGTGGCTAATGCAACAGTTCAGAACATTTATCTTAAAAATGTTAAACTACTAGGCTATTTCGTCACATAAGCGCAGCAATGCGCACATGGTAGTAGGCTATAAGTGTGAAAGTTCCATTAGCGGAATACACCATTATTAAAAGTGACCGCAAACGCAATTATGCATGTAATTCTTTTATTATAAAAGGTTCATTTTTACGGTGACAATTATCATTCCCAAACTTGAAATAAACAAATAAATATGAAGGCATGTTGTCCAGGTCCTGAGGCAGCAAAGCATCACCAAATCATCACTCTACCACCACCATGCTTGACCTTTGGTACGAGGATCTTACTGTGGAATGCAGGGTTTGGTTTTAGCCAGGCATAAATGGGACCCATTTTTTTGTTTGTTATTTGTAAATTCAGGTTCCCTTTAACTAATATTTGGTTTTGGTTGAAGATTTTATAATATTCCGTATCAAAACTACGCAAAATAGAGGCACTGTACCTCAAGGCCATCAGACTGTTGTACAGTCACCATTAACAGGCCTATGCCCAGTACCCTGCCCTGAATCTTAGTCACGGTTACTAGCAGGCTACCATCCGGTACTCTACCCTGCACTTTAGAGACTGGTGCCCTGGGAGTGCAACTCAATATTAGGAAGGTGTTCCTAATGTTTGGTATATATAAGTCGGAAGTTTAGATACACCTTAGCCAAATACATTTAAACTAAAGTTTTTCACAATTCCTGACATTTAATCCTTGTACAAATTCCCTGTCTTAGGTCAGTAAGGATCACCACTATTTTAAGAATGTGAAATGTCAGAATAATAAAGAGAGAGAGTGATTTATTTCAGCTTTTATTTCTTTCATCACATTCCCAGTGGGTCAGAAGTTTACATACACTCAATTAGTATTTGGTAGCATTGCCTTTAAAATTGTTTAACTTAGTTCAAACGTTTCGGATAGCCTTCCACAAGCTTCCCACAATAAGCTGGGTGACCTTTGGCCAATTCCTCCTGACTGAACTGGTCTAACAGAGTCAGGTCTGTAGGCCTCCTTGCTCGCACACTCTTTTTCAGATCTGCCCTTAGTTTCTATAGGATTGAAGATTCCAATACCTTGACTTTATTGTCCTTAAGCCATTTTGCCACAACTTTGGAAGTATGGAAAAATTTTCCAAGCTGTTTAAAGGCAGTTGTTAACTTCTGACCCACTGGAATTGTGATATAGTGAATTATAAGTGAAATAATCTGTCTGTAAACAATTGTTGGAAGAATTACTTGTGTCATGCACAAAGTAGATGTCCTACACGACTTGCCAAAACTATAGTTTGTTAACATGAAATCTGTGGAGATGTTGAAAAATGAGTTAATGACTTCAACCTAAGTGTATGTTAACTTCCGACTTCAACTGTACACACACATACGTCAGACGTTGACACACCTACTCATTGAAGGGTTTTTCTTTATTTTTACTATTTTCTACATTGTAGAATAATAGTGAAGACATCAAAAACTATGAAATATCATATCATGTAGTAACCAAAAAGTGTTAAACAAATCAAAACATGTTTTATATTTGAGATTTGCACACTTGGCATTCTCTCAACCAGCTTCATGAGGAAGTCACCTGGAATGCATTTCAATTAACAGGTGTGACTTGTTAAAAGTACATTTTTGGAATGTATTTTCTTCTTAATGCGTTTGAGCCAATCAGTTGTGTTGTGACAAGGTGGGGGGGGGGGGGGGGGGGTATACAGAAGATAGCCCTATTTGGTAAAAGACCAAGACCATATTATGGCAAGAACAGCTCAATAAGCAAAGAGAAACGACAGTGCATCATTACTTTAAGACATGAAGGTCAGTCAATACGGAAAATGTCAAGAACTTTGAAAGTTTCTTCAAGTGCAGATGCAAAACCCATCAAGTGCTATGATGGAACTGGCTCTCAAGAGGACCGCCACAGGAATGAAGACCCAGAGTTACCTCTGCCGTAGAGGATAAGTTCATTAGAGTTACCTGCCTCAGAAATTGCAGCCCAAATAAATCACTTCAAAGAGTTCAAGTAACAGACACATCTCAACATCAGCTATTCAGAGAAGACTGTGAATCAGGCCTTCATGATCGAATTGCTGCAAAGAAACCACTACTAAAGGACACCAATAAGAAGAAGAGACTTGCCTGGGCCAAGAAACACGAGCAATGGACATTAGACGGGTGGAAATCTGTCCTTTGGTCTGATGAGTCCAAATTTGAGATTTTTAGTTCCAACCTCTGTGTCTTTGTGAATCTTAAGATGTTTTTTCCCCGTTGAGAGAAATTGTCTGTTTCAGGAATGCTAATCCTATCTGTTACTAACTACAGAAACAATTTCAGAACAATCTGAGATGGTGGGTGCTGAAATCCTCTTTCTTGGTCTTTTTGGAGGTGGAATAACCCAGTTATAAAAATAACGACACTATTCAAATCTTCACATATACTAATACTACCTGTAAAGAGTGTTGCTATTCCAAATGTAGTCTTTACAATCCATGCAGAAATCCAGTCAGTATCAACCAAAAGGAAAACAGGTTAGAAAACTTTAGGCAGAAAATACTTACACCAACACTCCAGGGAACTGAAACAAGCTTCTCCTAACTTAAGTCTTTTAAATCCAGTTTTCTGAACAATCGTCTCAAAGCAGAGTAGCTGTGTCTTCCGGTACTTTGCAGAGTCATATGCTGATCACACTGTCACGGCAGGCAGGGTCAAAGTACTGTTCCTCCTCCTGAGATATTCAAAAATGGGCACGCATGAACACACACACAGAGAGAGAGAGACAGAAGGAGACAGAAGGAGAGAGAGAGAGAAAGAGAGAGAGACAGCAAGAGCTACTGTACTTAGTTTCCACTAGCTATACGCCTAATATTGTAGTGTTTAGAACAACTAATTAGTCAGCTTTGCTGAGGATAATCAAGCCCACGGCTCTACCCTGTCCAAAGACGCAAAAGGTTTCAAAAGCAGCAGCTGTTACTATTCTGCTTGAATGAAAATACAGACAGCTGTTCCTCTGGTGAGAAGACCCCTACAATCCCCAACTGCACTGCAACACGTTTCTATCTAGTGCTGTGGAGGGCCCCATTCTAGGGAGTTATACAAATTTGACTGTCAAGTGACTCAAAGAGGATCATTGTATACCTAGGAGGACTATATTCAGCCACAATGTGATTGACAATGTTTTATTACACCTCTGGGAGTCCTGACATTTCGAGCCGCAGTAGTAATGAGGCCAGACTGACATTTTTTTCCAAACAGTAAAATGTGACAAACAGAAAATACTATCAAAGATCTGTATTTCCCTAACAATGGGAGTCGTCCCAAGGCGGGCGACAAGCTATGCCCTTATTTTGGAACGTTTTTGAGAGAGTGAAAACTCTCGCTTCGGGGTCCCGTGTGGTTCAGTTGGTAGAGCATGGCACTTGCAATGCCAGGGTTGTGTGTTCGATTCCCACGGGGGACCAGTACGAAGGATGAGAACGTCCGCAAAATGACTCAAATGTGAATGTCTCTTCCTCGCGGATGCTATGCATGCAAGGACCTGACATTTTTCATGAAGAGCTTAATGGAAACATGCAATAATAGTAAGCCTATCGAGTCAAAATGCTATAGCCTATTACTGAACATGCAACTCCTGTAATGAAGCAGCAAATAAAACTTCAGTTTCAAAACATTCGCCAAAATTTTATTCTAAACAGAGCACCTAATGTGAGCAGTTCCATATGTGACAGAGATAAAAAAAATCTCAGTTAGAGACAACTATGATAGGTTGCTAATATGTCTATGATTGTGCCTTTGGCTTCTGGACAACGAAAGAAAGTTGATATGAAAACCAATGCTGGTGAATGGCATGAGGAAGTCTGTATAAAATAATTGCCTCCACGTTTCTATGGAAGGATTTTCGCAAGGCTACTTTGAAGTAAAGTAAAATGTTCAGGTTTCAAAGAACTATACTGCCTCAAGCGCACATTGCAAAGTGGTGGGTGACGCACTGATAGTCAAAGGTAGGCAGGCTAGCCTACGCATACGAATGACGAATGGAAGGCGTGCTTTAATTACGAGTTGAGACTGAGAAATAAAAATATCTCTTATTAACCGTGGCCACCAAAGTTAACACGCATTTGGAATTGTTGCGCAATGACTGGCCTTACAAAAGCAGGTTTCACTCCAGTAGCCTACAGGCTTTTTGCGGAGCTACTCTCAGTCTGCCATTCCGCTCCTCAAACTAGGCTATGTACACGGTGCGTGTGATGTAATATGCATGATGGACTAACGAAAAATACACATGCGCCAATTTAATTTCACAAAGTTATACAAATTAACCTCTAGATCGACAAGCATGACTGGTCAAATGTATTTTCGGTGGCTAACTGATTAATGGTTAACAATTAACATCCCTGGTGCTTTTCTTCCCTGACCTTCTCCATAATTGATAGAGGCAATTTGCTACGTTCTGAGAAGGCCAGAGCCGAGCTGAAGCCGTGCAGACATTCACCTACACTTCATGCATTTTGATGTAGCTTAATGAGGAAGGCTATAGAGCTGGAGCTCTGTCACATTATGGGCCTCAGAGGGGGTTTGATTTCTTTCATCTGCTAGGTAGCTGGGCTAGTTTATTAACTAAAAAAACAGCATGGTCTTTAAGTGCTTCAGAGTCCTGACTGAGTGTCAGATGTGTGCAATCATCAGGTTTAGGCCTGTAGCACCGCCATACTCCTCGCATCCTTTCTCCCCTGTTCTCACCTCCTTCTCAAACCCCATTGGATGAGAAAGCCAGAAGTCTCTCCCCTCTGACCTACTCAAATGAGTATGCAATTGAGATTCTTCCCATGACTCAATGCATTACTAAACTAGGTCAGGTTCACTGAAATACTATACATTACTTTAATAAATAAACAGGTGTTAGGGAGGACATTTGTCAATGGGCTTAGGTCCATTTAGTCATGGGCTGTTGGGTCCAGAGATGCATGTTGGTTGAAACTCCCTGAGCCTATTAATTAATGCTATGTAAAGTGCTAGCCTATAACTGGCAGTAGTATTCCCAAGGTCAAGAAACAAACAGCTATTTATCTGTGTATTCTAGTTACTGTTAGTGTCTGCAAAAATGTTGAGCAAGTGATTCTCTTTCCAGTCTAAAAGAGATAGCCCAGGCTAGTTCTGACCAACACCTGACACCAAGGTCTGTCAGACTTTGCTCTGACATGTAGCCTACCTCTGTGGGACGGAATGAGTCAATGTGGCTGGCATTCTCTTTGGCCATCTGATACTTTAGACTTGGCTAAAAGGCCCGTGAACTCCTCTGTACAATTAGTCTAAACAGCCCTCAGGCTCTAGTCTAGTAGACAAAGTTATTTTAGCTGACTAGTCAGTGCAGAATTGCCAGCTCAGTACTAGGCCCTATATCCTGCCTTGCAATAAAAAACAGGAAACAAGTTCACCACTGTTTTTAGTGATACACCCTATCCCTGACCTGGCAAAAAATAAATAAACGTATTTTCTCCTCTGGCCTTGCTGGAAACTAGACTAGTTACTTCACAACTCTTGTTATGTTCAAAGTACGGGTGAAATTAATGGGTGGAGTTTTGTAAGTAGTGATCGATACAGTTACATAACATTTTTATTTTGGACAATATTATTATTGATTCTTTGAATTCAAGTATCGATTTGTAAAAAGCGCTAGTCGGCTGTACCGCCGCTAGAACTCCGGTATTTTTCATTCTATAGCTTGTTCTCCATCTTTAAAAAAAAAAAAAAGAACAAAAAAAAAACAAATTTATATAGTGAGCCAACATTTTATATTTATTTCCATGACTGATCAAAACTAATTTTCTCCTGCTCTCTCGTCTCTCTGCAGCAGACATACTCTATAGTGAGCAATATGTTTGGAATATCAAAACGCTAAATAAAATCACCGCATCGAATCGCAATACATATAGAACCGTGATAATCGCAATCCATATCGTATTAGCACCTAAGTATCGTGATAATATCGTATGGTGAGGTCGCTGGCAATTCCATTCCCTATTTATAAGGAATCAGTGGCCTAAGTCTAGGGATGGCTTTGATAGTGCGAGGGCCACCAAAAACATGAACTCATCACGAGGGGCCACAGTTGCTTGAGGGATAATGAAAGTAACACTTTCATTATCAAGGTGCATTTTTATTGTGAAAATTGTCTTCCCCAAACTTGAAACTCACGTGCTGCTTATATGCCAGTTAGGCTCTACACCCCTTCTAAAGCAGATTAATGTGCTTAATTTTAAGAAGTTATTTAGCCACTTTAGTTGTGATCCAAACCTTATAAAACCATATAGGCCGATGGGCTAGGCTGCATAAGGGCTGCGGCTATAAGTTGCAAAAAAAGGTTTCTTGCCTGACAATGGGCATCATTCACAAAATAGAATATATACATTCACAAGTGATATGCTAATATTGTCACCCATCAGAGTATTCTTGATTTAATCTGGTCTTTACATATACTAAATAATGTGCGAAATCTGTTTTGATTTATAATGGACCATTATCATGCACCTGTCTCGAAACAGGGGCAGGGGAACAAAATACATGTCATCTATGCACTTAAATAGCGAATGGAGGACACTTTTCTGTGGTTCATTTTTTTTTTATGCCAGCCAGGTAGGCTATAATCCTGTTGTAAAGAGAAGCAATGTGCTTAATATTAGGAAAGTTGATGAATAAATATCATAGGCCTAGCCTATAGAAAGCTGATGGGATCCTCTTTAAGAGGCCACCACTGTTTTCTCACAAAATTGCATAGCCTATAGAAATGTTGTGCAACATGAGCGCATTGGCTCTCATGAAGTGTTTGATTAGATTTCTGATTACATTTGCACTGATGTAAGAGTGATTAGAGGGACAATCGAGTGCTGAGTATCAGGCAGTTAGCAAGTTTGGTAGGCTACTAATGACCATCAGCAGCATCAGAGCTTGGAGAAGATTAATTACTAAACAGTCACGTGCACCTTGTGTATTCCACTACTCTAACTCACAGCAGTAAATTTGGGGTTGATCCAAGGCCCTTCAAAAGAGTTGCCCATCCCTGGAAAATAAATGTAAGATGTGGTTCTTAGGTAAATGTAAAGCTCAGGAGCTGATGTAAACTATACAGCTTCCTTTGTATTCTGCATGGTCCAGCTGTCCAAACACAACACAGGCCCCTCAGCCAGAATGAGAACCCAACACCCAAACCAGATCAATACAGTGAGTGTTAAAAACAGTCAAAAACAGTCAGACCTGCACTTAAACACACTCAGACCAACACACTGTGCGTCCCAAATGTAAAGCCCTATGAAATCAGTTTCCAAATTCCGCAATTTTTTCCAAATTCCGTTTTCTTTTCCCCCAAATTCAGTTTTCTCCATTAGAATTTTCCTGAATTCTGTTTTATGATTTAAGCAAATGTTATCACAAGAAAGAGCGTCTAATAATGTGAATGAATAAAACGTCAACAATTTAATAAGATATAACAGTACATTTGTAATGATGCAACACAACATTGCACTATTGTTTTAATCAAGGCAAGTGCTTCAATACAGAGTTCTACCAAGTGTTTCATTAAAAAAGAAAAAAGCAATGCAAGAATCTATAAAGTGCTTCATTAGGAGCCTTTGCCTGCACAAACTCCTTCATAATGAGGAAGCTCAACCTTTCTGGCAGGCTTCTTGAAGTCACAAGTGATGCAGCTTCAGAGAAGTATTTGTAGTGCTGCCAGGTGTCACCCACTAGATTGAGGACATTGGCAGAGACAGGTTACATGGACACTGTTGGTCATCACTCCTTTCAGAACCTCCGTGTATGCTTTCAGGCAGTAGGAGGCATTATCTGTGACCACTGCCCAGGCATCATTCAGGTTCAGATCGTTGTTGTGGAGGGAGGCTAGTATAGCTTGGGAAAACGTTGAGTAGTTGCATCTGTCCATGAAATTGACATCCACCAGAAAGTACTGGTTTCAACACCTGCGATGAAAGAAGGAAACACTTTAATTATGTTTTAACCTAAAATAAAATAAACAATATAGATACAGCGATAGATAGATGGAGAGGCAGAGAGCTGCTGAAATTATGCATCGCTATATTTCAACATGATAACTCGTCGTTTGGAATATCACAATTTGCATGCGGACAATTTACATTGCAGAATTGCTACGGTACTGTATATTAATAGGCTGTTAAGTCAACTCACCAATGACGATGTTTAGAACGCAGCAATCCCTTGCATCTGTTGTCTCGTCAACAACCACCGCAAACGGCAGTCATATGTTGGTCGAACATACGTGGCAGGTGAGTTTGATGGAGGCTGCTCTCATTTTCAGGCAACGCTCTTCCCTGCAATGCTTCACTAGAAACGGCCGTGGTTTTCTTAGCTTTTCTAAGGAGATGTCAGACTAAGTGGTCATCACACTTATTTTTACGGGTCGAATGAATAGTATGTTGACAGAATTTGCAAAACAGCTTATCGCCTGACTCCTAGGTCCTTTGGGTATTGCTCTGCTCCGAATTAAAAAAAATTGACGACTTGGCCATCTCAGACGGCATCTTCGACATGTTTCTCAAAGTGAGTCAAGTTGTCAGGTGACGTACAGTAAGGGTCCCACGCACGACCGACCCCTCTCTCAAAACACCCCAATCGAAAACGGAATTATTTCTCTAGGCCTACTTGTCTGTAATTTTACAATTATGAAATCATTTAGGTTACTACAATAACTATGCCTACTTTTGATTTTTTAAAATTCAGCCACATTATGGAAAATATTCCACGTTTTACAGTTGATTCCATTGGTATTACCAAATTCTGTGATTCCGACCGCGTTTTTAGTCTCCCTTAGACTTGTCCATGTTTTCAATATATGCTCCAAATTAAGATTCAACAATATCTGCAGAATCAATGCTGTGTCGTTTGACATGAAACGTTGACTAAAAAAAGAAATTAATATTTTGGTTATTGAACTACAGTAAGTGAAGTGGATTTACAACTAACGGAAATGCATAATTATGGATATGAACGTCATTCTCTTCTAGGAGTTTACATACACCTTAGCCAAGTACATTTACACTCAGTTTTTCACAATTACTGACATTTAATCCTAGTAGAAATTCCCTGTCTTAGGTCAGTTAGGATCACCATTTTATTTTAAGAATGTGAAATGTCAGAATAATAGTAGAGAGAATGATTTATTTCATCACATTCCCAGTGGGTCAGAAGTTTACATACACTCAATTAGTATTTGGTAGCATTGGCTTTAAATTGTTTAACTTGGGTCAAACGTTTCAGGTAGCCTTCCACAAGCTTCCCACAATAAGTTGGGTGAATTTTGGCCCATTCCTCCTGACAGAAATGGTGTAACTGAGTCAGGTTTGTAGGCCTCCTTGCTCACACACGCTTTTTCAGTTCTGCCCAGAAATATTCTATATTATTGAGGTCAGGGCTTTGTGATGGCCACTCCAATACCTTGACTTTATTATCTTTAAGCCATCTTGCCACAACTTTGGAAGTATGCTTGGGGTCATTGTCCATTTGGAAGACCCATTTGCGACCAAGCTTTAACTTCCTGACTGATGTCTTGAGATGTTGCTTCAATATATCCACATAATTTTCCATCCTCATGATGCCATCTATTTTGTGAAGTACACTGGTACCTCCTGCAGCAAAGCACCCCCACAACATGATGCTGCCAACCCCATGCTTCACGGTTGGGATATGGTGTTCTTCGGCTTGCAAGCCTCCACCTTTTTCCTCCAAACATAATGATGGTCATTATGGCCAAACAGTTCTATTTTTGTTTCATCAGACCATCATTTTTCAGAGGTCTGGATGATTTCTTTTGATTTTCCCATGATGTCGAGCAAAGAGGCACTGAGTTTGAAGGTAGGCCTTGAAATACATCCACAGGTACACCTCCAATAGACCCAAATTATGTCAATTAGCCTATCAGAAGCTTCTAAAGTCATGACATCATTTTCTGGAATTTTCCAAGCTGTCAACTTAGTGTGACCCACTGGAATTGTGATATAGTGAATTATAAGTGAAATAATCTGTCTGTAAACAATTGTTGGAAGATTAACTTGTGTCATGCACAACGTAGTAACCAAATGTCCTAACCGACTTGCCAAAACTATAGTTTGTTAACACTATGGAGTGGTTGAAAAATGAGTTTTAATAACTTCAACTTAAGTGTATGTAAAATTCTGACTTCCACTGCATCTTAAATAGGAACACAAAAAGGTATAAATATGCAATATTCTCCTTTGCATATTTGGGTATTATTCTACACATTGGCTATTATTTTAATGAGCTCTGACCCCAAACATTACCAAATTTGGTTGATCCAGACCGGACCGAATTTGAACCAATCATAAACAACTCGTTTCACAAGTTTATAAATCAAAGTACTGACAGTAGAGCTCAGTAGAGTAAAGCAAAGTTCAGTAGAGTTCAGTACGGTAGAGTTCAGTACGGTAACGTGATTGTATGCAGTATCATGATACAAAACCTGGTACCGGTATCAAAGTCAAAATTCTGGTATTGTGACATTAGTACATTATAGTGTACTCAACTCTAGTGTGTTCTACTGTGTACCGTACTGAACTCTACTTGTCTTTACTGTACTGTCCAAACTTGTGAACCCAACTGTGGTTTGTGACTATAATTTTGCAATGTAGCAAATTCAATTGCAGAAATTTCGTTACTGATTTTTCTGAAATTCCTAAACCGATTTGGTAACGGAATTGAGTTCACTTAATAATTAATAAACACAATTAATATCAGTAAAAACATTAACGAATTGATAGGTCTACCTTTACTTGTTACTCCTGTTTACTTTCATTATGCTCCCTCATGAGGGAGAGAAATTAGAAAATACCTTTAAAAAGATGTGGGTTTTAGGTAACGGAATTTCAAGGCACAAAGAAATGTGTTTCTTCAACTTACAGAAGGGAGAAAAACGTCTCCAAAACTAAATCTAAGTGTTGATATTAGTTGGCAGGGATCTTTACATGATGTATTTCTGGTAGATGTTTTCCCTAAGCCCTTTTCCATTTGTTTGATTAGAAATCAAAGTCTTTGCTTATTTCAAATTTTAGGATGGAAAATTAAATGAACAATGTTTATGTCTTCATTTAAAAAGATATATAAACTCTTGGCTTTCATTGGACTTGCTCTCACGTACTTCACGTTGGGGCTCATGGGTTGTTTTACAAGAAAATGACCCCAGGCATCTCTTGGGATGCGTTTACATCAGATCTTTCCACATCAGATATTTTTCAGAGCTGATCGGATTGGTCAAAAGAAAAATGTTGCCATAGTCACTGGTACTTCCGGTTTGAGTTGTTGCTTGTAAGCAGGAATGAGGAGGATAAAGTTATGGTCAGATTTTCCGAATGGCGGGCAAGGGAGAGCTTTTTATGTGTCCCTGTGTGGAGTGAAGGTGTTGTAGAGTTTTTGTCTCTAGTAACACAGGTGATATGCTGGTAGGATTTCAGTTTTCCTGCATTAAAGTCACCGGCCACTGGGTGACTGACTCTGGGTGAGCTTTTTCTTGTTTACTTATGGCCCTATACAGCTCGTTTAGTGCAGTCTTAGTGTCAGCAACGGTTTGTGGTGGTAAATAGACAGCTAAGAAAAATATTGATGAAAACTCTTGGTAAATAGTATGGTCTACATCAGGGTTCCCCCAACTGATTTTATTTAGACATAAGACTAAACACACCATTAAATCAGTTCCAAGTGACTAATTTGTTTAATCTGTATTTCCACGCGTAATAGAGAGATTGTATACGATCACATACAGTAGGCTAAGTTTGTAATTATTACTGTGTTGTTATGAGTAAGAACATGTAAATAAGCATTAAGTTTAAAGTTAAAGAAGATAAACATGCTTTTCATTTAGTCAGCATTACAGTATTCTAATGTGTTCCAGGAATATGCATTTCCTAATGTGTTTCTATTTAGGTCATGTTCTCTTTAAAATAGCATGGTTCTATATGTCCTGTCGCGCGACCCATAGTTTGAATGTAAAAACTCACGTCGAACGCGTTTTAACGGTTTGTTCAAGGCTGTTTATTCCATTGCATTTCAACTGTATCTGACGATCTCTTGTGTCTGGCGTAGCATCGTCGGTATGTATACCTTATTTTGTAATATTGTCTGGAGGTATTCATCATTATTTTTACAATAATTTAAGTTTGTAGAGTGTAATCTAGAGATGGTCTGAATGTACTTTGGCTATGTGAATGCTAGCTCTCATGTGTGTCGTTTGTTAACGAGCTGCACGGTAAAGGTGCTATAATCACCAGAATGTTGTTCACATGTATTTCTTCATTTATTAATGTTAAAATGAGTACAAACGAAAATGCAACAGTAATAGTGCAAATTAGCCTTTAATGTGTAACTTGTCCTTGCTCTTTTGTGTGTTGCAGTTTCACCTTTTCTCTGTAACTCCAATAAACCTGTGGAACTAAGAATTATTCTTCAGAGTCTTGGTGTGGGGAAAAGGTTTAGCTGGCTGTCAGGATATTAAGCAGACATATCGAGGACGGCACAATTATGTTTCAGTAAAATATATCAGTTTGGTCTTCTTGCAGTCAATTTGCAGTCTACAAATTATTTGTAATTATGTTCTGGCCCCCAAAAAATTGTCCCGCAGCTGAAACTATTTGATAAATCCTTATGAGCTATTCGAACTCAGGCACGCAGAACTAGGGCTGTGGCGGTCATGACATTTTGTCAGACGGTTAATGTCATGCAAAAGACTGCCGGTCCCACGGTATTTGACCGTTAATTAACATAAACAAGTTTAGCATCTCCAGGCCTCCACGGATACTAACTGCTGATGCATGCTTTTGGAACATCTACATTTTTAAAAAGTATAAGAAATCAATTTAATATACACCATCACAATAAATCCATTATTTATTTTAGTCAGGTCTAAAGAAACACTATGATATGAAGGAAATGTATTTTAGAAGAACAGAATAAGAGTTGGTAGACTATGTTATCTGGCTATGCGCCATTCCACTAAACTGTTGACAGCCCGTCCATGTGCTCGAGAATGGAATAAAAAAGAGAGGAGGAGACGGAAACACACGGTGGTGAGATATTCTGTATAGCTAAAAAGGTAATGTGTCACCCTATGAATTATGAAAATATAAAATAAATCCCTATTCCTAGGCTAATGAAATTCACTGTAATTGCAGGCTAACAAAGCCACCCTGCACAAGCAATGAACCAACAGCATCGCATAGGCCTATACTTCTCTCCCAGACTCGTGGATAGAAATTTAGGAGCGTAGCATAAGGTAACCAGTCCATCCAGTATGCATAATAATACAGTCCACACTCAAAGGCGATTACTCAAATGTGTTTAAATTTTGGAGTGTAGGCTAGACCAATTACGTACGAAAAGACATCTTAAATGAGTTTCTTTATGTATGTATTGTATATGTGCACCATTATGATTTTAATTCATATCTTTTATCAGGCTTGTGCCCATAACCTTGTGTATAGATAAGCTCTAATATCCATATGGGTGTTTTTAATTAATCATCACCTTAGAAAGCAGTGTCCATTTAGTTGTGTTAGGCTTTGAAACATCCACAAAGACCATGTTTTCCACTCAGTTTCAACTTGCTCATCACAGTGAGGTGAATTTTAAAAACGCGATACTGTTTTGATGATAAGTGTTTGACTTTTGACCAGAGCCCTATGGGCCATGGTCAAAAGGGTGCACTATGTAGGGAATAGAGTGCCATTTGGGAGGCAGCCTCCCTCTGGGATGCAAGGGTGTGAGATAGGCTCCCTCAGTACCCAACGTGTTATGCCAGGCAGAACTAACTGGTAGGAGAAAAGATTACTCTTGGATTAACACCGAAAGGGAAGGGAGATGAGAGAGCTGCCTGTTCTAGTGTTTATGGCTTCAGATTGTTTGTGCTGAGTGAACAAACACATTGTAGTAGGGTACAGGGAGAGTCTCACCCTCACGGCTCTCTGCTGAGCACCTAAATTAAAAACATTCTGACTGGCGTGGAAATGTGTCTGTACACTGGGGAGAGGAACAAAAACAGAACATGTTCTCACAGTGTTTTAATACTAGGATCATATGGGCCACTGAGACTATGTAAGATTTACTATTCTTCAGGCAGCTAGCCCACTGGCTGGATGTGGCTCGGACAGGCAACTCACCTCAAGCACAGGATGTACTCCAGGAGTAAAGGCGTCCGCATGCTTCCCAGATGAATTCTACAACCCTCATCGGTGATTGGTCAACAGTGGGGATTCTTTAATAAAAGTCTTTGAATGACAATAATGAGAGATGACTCATTGTCATGCACATTTATTCATTGAAAAATACTGCACCAGCCTCTCGAGTGACACAGCGATCTAAGGCACTGCATGGGGTTCGATCCCAGGCTGTGTCACAACCGGCTGTGACCGGGAGTCCCATAGGGCGGCGCACAATTGGCCTAGCGTCGTCCAGGATAGGGAAGGGTTTGGCCGGTGGGTTCTTTACTTGGCTCATCGCGCTCTAGCGACTCCTTGTAGCGGACCGGGTGCAAGCTGAATTCGGTCGTCAGTTGAACAGCATTTCCTCCGACACATTGGAGCAGCTGGCTTCCAGGTAATGTTTTGGAGGACCCATGACTCGACCTTCGCCTCTCCCGAGCCCGTTGGGCAGTTGCAACGATGAGACAAGATCGTAATTGGATATCACGAAATTGGGGAGAAAAAATGTGGTAAAATTACCTAAAAACACATTTAAAAAAATACAGTACTAAACTTCTTAGTTAGATGTAAAATTGCACAACTAAGATCTCGTTGGCAAAATGAATGATCGATTTCATGAATTATCTGACTATCTTGAGGAAGTGTATACTGGCTATGGCATCTCAAAATGGACGAACAGTACTATTGCCGCTTTATTGTTTTTCAAGTTAAGGTCTTTTAAGGGAGTATGCGAGCACAGCCGAACTGAAACATGCTGACGCCTTAAGCCTAGGCCTATGTGGTTAAAAACCTGATGAAACGGTTGCTAATAGTGTACAGGTGGTAGGCTACCCGTACTGACATTATTCTCAGCAGCTAGGCCCATGCCCAGTCTGGGTCTCCCTACATAAATCCTGGTTGAGTGCAGTCTGTGATCATTCCCTCTTTTGTTAAGCCAAGGAAGAGAGGGGTGAATGAATGGGGCTGCATCCCAAATGGCTCGGAGTCTGCATCCCAAATGGCACCCCATTTCCTATATAGTGCACTACTTTTTACCAGGACCCGTAGGGCTCAGGTCAAAAGTGTTGCACTAGGCAATATAGGGAATACGGTGCCATTTGGGACGCAGCAAATGAAGTATTCTGCATGACTAATGAAAGGCACAGCAAGGCAAGATTCTGAAGTCTGAATAAAGGGCTTCTTAGCAAAACAACATCGCCAGTGAGATCAGCGAACTGAAACTCACCAACAGCCAACAGCAGTCAAGAGCAATGTATCTCAGTGCAGTGCAGCTGAACAGACAAACCTCATGAAATGTAGCACTACTAACTCAACTGGGATAAGTTGGTCACTTTTTTTCAGTAAATGGGCATGAGGAAAATCACAGCTTTTAATCCATTGCTGTCACTTCTGGGTGAGAAAATAAAATATGAGAGAATTACAATGGCATCAGCAACAGAACAGGAATATTATTTATATTGCACCTGCACATAAACATTCTCTCTCTCTCCACTCCACACGATAAGAACTCAACCACAGCATGGCACAGCAGGGAGATTAGAAAACAGAATGTTAATGGGGGCCACCTTCAGAGAACAAGAACATACATTCCATTTGCTGTTGTCTGAGAGGGTATGGGAAAGGAGGGCTGCCAGAAAGGGCACACTGTCTTTCAGGCGTGAGAATAAAGGCTTTTCAGTTCACACACAGAGGGCATCTCAGATTGGTGCAGTGTACATTCAGCATTTTCAATGGCCTCCTTGAGGGTCTTTCCTCAATGTACAACGCAATAAGCGTTATATGGTTAGCTGGGACTCAAATGGAAAAACATAGGCTAGACAATTTGGCCTACAGCAGTATTCCATGTTGACACCGTGGAAGGGGGGCACCTCCTTACAACATTCAAGAAACACATGCAAAATACACACAGCACTGAATACATTATCAATGGTGGTGACTCAACTGGTTTGATGAAAACAAATATCCACACACTATGATGTTCTTAAGCAAATTAAAAAGACAAAGAATCTGAATGGGCGGCTGGTGGAATGTTGCTCCGCTAAATCACTCCTTAGGATTCACGTGGAGCCTGCCATACCTGTAGTCTACTCTATACGGTTCATGGTCAGACAATTATGAAGGGGGAGCGCCCCTGTCTGACAGAGGCCAGTACAGACAAGCCAGTCCTCCACAAGCCCAGTCTCTCTCAGTGGTGGGATTCAAATTTGAAGTCTCACACTCCCACACTACTCCTCCTAGCCAACAAACGAGCCAAGAAAACACCAAGAGGTTAGTTACATGGCAGGAATGTCTCGCCAGGACTGTGAGAGGGCAGAGCAGACCGGCATGTGACTATTACAAAGCACAAACGTCTAAAACAGGTGTGACTATGAAGAGTCCAGTGCTAAGGCAGTAGTTTTCCAGTGCTATCAACTAGGCTAGGTCTAAGATAAGAGGGAGACATTTTTGGTCTGAAGTTGTTCATGGCGCAGGGGGAGAAAGAGAAATGTCAGCGTCAGTTAGCTACATTACTAGCGAACACCCAGCATAGCAACAGACGACTGCACGCCTAGATCAGCAGTTAAGTGCATCAAGATGAAAGGGGATCCTCTGCATTTCTGCGTTCCAAATGGCAACATATTTTCTATAGTATACTACTTCTGACATAAGGCTCTGGTTAAAAGTAGAGCACCATAAAACATAGGGAATAACGTGCTATTTTGGACAAAGCCATAGAGCTAGTCTAGCATTAAGGAGGGTTCCTCCAGTGAGAGTGCAACTACAGAATGATTACTTCCAAGGATCAGATGGAAACGTTTCAGCAGGGATATCATTCTAGTGATGAAGTCCTTGGTGTGCTTACTTTCAATGAAAAGGAGAACGGAAAGTCTATGCCCTCAGCTGCCCTACCCAGGGTTCGACATAAGCAATGGGCCGATGGCCCGGGACCAGTAAAAAAAGTATGTCGGGCAAGTTGTGTGCTGGCAAAGCGGGTGGCGGACCACCCATCAGCTGGGCCACTTTATGACTGGATACAACGACACAATCCAGCGGTTAGTGAAGTTAGTCAACACCGCTTACCATATCGTGAAGAGTGAGCTCCCCTTCACTGCTTAAAAGAGAACGGTCGCTATTCTCAAGAAATTTTTTGAAGACGTAGGCTCTCAGTACCTCACTGATGTAGCATGTCGAAGGTAAGTTACTCAGCTAGCTAGCTAATATGTTACTGTAACTTTGCTAATAAATGATGGTAAACAAAGCGCGACTGCTTGAGTGTCATGAGTTAGAGCAGGGATGGGCAACTGGCGGCCCTCGAGCCATATGTGGCCCCCACCCTCTCTTTGTGTGGCCCTCAGATGACTTTAGAAAAAAATATTAGAAAATATATACAGTGGGATTTATTAGACTTTTTAAAATGGCTTGTAGGCTGTGTGGGAGCCAGGCAATGGCAACTGTATGTTAATTAACGGTAATTACCTTGAGACCAACAGTTACAGTGGGGAGAACAAGTATTTGATACACTGCCGATTTTGCATGTTTTACTACTTACAAAGCATGTAGAGGTCTGTAATTGTTATCATAGGTACACTTCAACTGTGAGAGACAGAAAAATCCAGAAAATCACATTGTATGGTTTTTAAACATTTAATTTGCATTTTATTGCATGACATAAGTATTTGATCACCTACCAACCAGTAAGAATTCCGGCTCTCACAGACCTGTTAGTTTTTCTTTAAGAAGCCCTCCTGTTCTCCACTCATTAACTGTATTAACTTCACCTGTTTTAACTCGTTACCTGTATAAAAGACATCTGTCCAGCTTGGTGAGAAGGCAACAACTGTTGGCGCAATTATTAGAAAATGGAAGAAGTTCAAGATGACGGTCAATCTCCCTCGGTCTGGGGCACCATGCAAGATCTCACCTCGTGGGGCATCAATGATCATGAGGAAGGTAAGGGATCAGCCCAGAACTACACAGCAGGACCTGGTCAATGACCTGAAGAGAGCTGGGACCACAGTCTCAAAGAAAACCATTAGTAACACACTACCCCGTCATGGATTAAAATCCTGCAGCGCACGCAAGGTCTCCCTGCTCAAGCCAGCTCATGTCCAGGCACGTCTGAAGTTTGCCAATGACCATCTGGATGATCCAGAGGACGAATGGGAGAAGGTCATGTGGTCTGATGAGACAAAAATAGAGCTTTTTGGTCTAAACTCCACTCGCCGTGTTTGGAGGAAGAAGAAGGATGAGTACAACCCCAAGAACACCATCCCAACCATGAAGCATGGAGGTAGAAACATCATTCTTTGGGGATGCTTTTCTGCAAAGGGGACATGACGACTGCACCGTATTGAGGGGAGGATGGATGGGGCCATGTATCGCGAGATCTTGGCCAACAACCTCCTTCCCTCAGTAAGAGCATTGAAGATGGGTCGTGGCTGGGTCTTCCAGCATGACAACAACCCGAAACACACAGCCAGGGCAACTAAGGAGTGGCTCCGTAAGAAGCATCAAGGTCCTGGAGTGGCCTAGCCAGTCTCCAGACCTGAACCAAATAGAAAATCTTTGGAGGGAGCTGAAAGTCCGTATTGCCCAGCGACAGCCCCGAAACCTGAAGGATCTGTATGGAGGAGTGGGCTAAAATCCCTGCTGCAGTGTGTGCAAACCTGGTCAAGACAGGAAACGTATGATCTCTGTAATTGCAAACAAAGGTTTCTGTACCAAATATTAAGTTCTGCTTTTCTGATGTATCAAATACTTATGTCATGCAATAAAATGCTAATTAATTACTTAAAAATCATACAATGTGATTTTCTGGATTTTTGTTTTAGATTCCGTCACTCACAGTTGAAGAGTAGCTATGATAAAAAATTACAGACTTCTACATGCTTTGTAAGTGGGAAAACCTGCAAAATCGGCAGTGTATCAAATACTTGTTCTCCCCACTGTATGTATGTATGTATATATGTATATATGTATGTATATGTATATATGACCTTAAATATGTTGTAAATTTTGTATTGGAACCAAAATCTTTGCTGGAAAAAACATGAAATAGACTGGAGGAGCAACCTGAGTGTTCACATGCTGACGAGCTTGCTCTTCATTAGCTTGGAGGGTCCCAACTTGGAGCACTTCTACCTCATGCCAATAGTGAAGAGGTGGCTCAAGGAGGCAGACAGAAGGAGCTTGCAGTGAATTGATATAATGCAATCAAATTAATAAATCAGTTTGTTGTTCCGGCGAATCATAATGTATATACAATCAATAAATACATTTCAAGTTTTTAATTCTCTTTCTTTCAGGGCCAGTTAAAATGTACAAGGGGCCAGTAAAACTCTGATCTACTGGCCCAGAGGGGATTATTTGTTTATTTTTACGTTGAACCCTGCTACCTACATTGACTATTATTTGTCACTGTTCACAAAGAACTGGATGGCTGTAGAGTAGAGGAGGAAACAGTTAGCTACTGTTTTCGCTCTCAGCCAATGACTTCAATGACAGGAGTTTGTCAGCCAGCAGATCTGACCCGCTTGCTTTCAGCTGCACTAGGGTCGGACAGCATTCCTGTGTATATTAAGACACAGCAGAGCCGGTGCAAGATATGGCTCGGAAAACGTACCTCGATCCAAAGGTGTAGTGGTGCTTTGTGAAGTGGGTATAGTCTAATTTTGCTAAGAAAATACAAAAATGTACCGTCCAGCAAAGGAAAGGCGCCTTGTGTGGAAAAATTACATGAGAAACAGTGACATAGACTCTGACCTAAAATGATAAATCCCATATTGGTCTTTCACACAATCAGGCCAACCCAAGTGCAACCGGTGTGAAATGGCTAACTAATTATGAAATTTCCCCCCCGGGGGATCAATAAAGTACCTATCTATCTATTAGCGGTGTGCGCTAATCGGTGATGTAATTAGCCCTGAATCCTTGAAGTAGTTGTTTCCCTTGTCCTGCAACGACCGCGACTTTCAGTCAGAAATTCACAGGTTTCTAAGTCCATAACAACGCTTAAACCACATCAGGAGACCACTTTTGAGGTCTTAGAAAAATCTAAGATTATTTTTTTTTGTTGTGTAGTTACCAAGGCACCTAGCACTGTTTGGTTAGCAGTGTTTCTGTAGAACATGAGATGGAGTTTCCAAAACAAAATGGCCACTGGATTGATGCAAATAATCATGATATCAATCTGCCAGGTAGACACAGGCTACTTTGTAGCTAGTTAAAAGTGTACTATGCAGAAATCTCCTGGTTACTAAAGTTCTAATAGTTTTCCTAATTACAGTTTGTGACAAAACAATGAAGTATAGTGTACAGAATCATTGTAGCACCTAAACCACTGAAATATCATTTCCATAAACAAAAATATTGTATTTTCAGTTTGAAGCTGATGTACAAAACCTAAAGTAAAGACGCAAAAACAAAACTTAAGAAATTATGCACATAAAACAGATCCACTGCTTCTTAGACTTGCTTTTAGTGAGAATGACAGATCTATAACTAACATTTCTATGTGAATTTGGTCTGGTCACCCAAAAAGTTACATATTGCACCTTTAACATTTAATTGAGAAGGTTTTTGGGAAAGCCATTCCATCTACCAGAAGTATCGCTATGTTTTCTTGTTCCTTGATTGTTTGAAACCTGGATGTTTTACTTCATATTATGAGGAATGTCTTACCTTGCTCCAAAGTAGCCTATAGTCAAAATCCGACCATAGAAATGTGGAGGCAATTACTTTATAGAATTCCTCATTTGCATTCTTCTATTTGTTTTCTTTAAAACTTTCTTTCATTGTCTAGCAGCCAAATGATCCTAGTCATATTAGCAACCCATGATATTTGTTACATCTTTAGAGCTCCCCTCTTCCTAACTGATATTTTCATCTCTGTCCATGAAACCACTTGCATTTGCAGTGCACATTTTAGAACTGTGTTTTCCTTTTGCTAAATATTTAGATGTGATATGAAAGTAGAGGGTTTTGTGTTTCTAGAACAGTACTGCAATTGAGAATCAATTCACGTTCAGATGGAGTATTTGGCTGTTTTGGCTTCCAAAGCCAATTCACCCTTTAAAATAGAACATCCTTGGACTAAGGAGTAACTTTAGTCTCTTTTCAGACAATATTGGGCTAGTCCGACCCTAGTGCAGCTGTAAGTAAGCGGGTCAGATCTGCTGGCTAGTCAGCAAGGCACTCTTCATTTGAAGAAGTCACCTGGAAACTGACTGGTGGTGGACTAGAAACATTAACTTAAACTAGATCAGCTGTCTTGAAAGTAACTGTAAAACGATAAGCAACCATTGTGCGACTATCTAGTATGACAGTAAAATACAACTAGTTACAGCAACTGAAATGCGTTTAAGCGGGGGTTGTTTGTGAAGTGTCTATCTGATGAGGTATTGTGTTAACTGTCCACATAACTACCTTCTGAAGTTCCTTAGCTGGCTACAGGAATTAGTTTGAATACATTTTACTTAACTAGCGATATATGAATTAATAGCAAACACTTGTACATATCCTCGATAAACAAACAGCTTATTCGCGAGGGAAGTTGCTAGTTCAGTAGTTAGCCCGTTAACTAATGCAGTTTACATGATTAACCAGCAAGTTAGCCAACTAACCTTAGCTATTTAGCGAAATAAAAAGCAGAACTGAAATACAGTGCCGTGTCAAGTAACCTACAGTAACGTTACCAAACGTATGATTAGCTCCAGACTATTTCCAAACACTGTAGTTAACTAGCTAACATGAAACCCATCCGGCTGGAGAGGAAAAGTAGCTAGACAACTATTAACGTTAGCTAGCCAAAGCAACAGCTCCTTGCTCACAAACAAATAAAAAGTCTGACCCGCGCTTACCTTGCCTGGAAACCTTTTAAATCCTCGGAGATAAATATTAACTTTCCATGGGCCAAAGTACAACTGCAGTATTGCTCAATTGAACTGTAAGGAAATCAACGGCCCGGTTTCAGTTAGCTGCCGCTAGCGGATTCCAGCACCAGGCAACAGCTCCGCGGTCCAACCCATAGAGCAGAATACGTGTAGCCGCCACACATCCACAGCCTGCTCGTGCCAACAGAAGGGCAGCGCCAATGTTTACGTCGCCTGTACAGAGCATGCGTCACGTCTGTCGACCGCAAATACCTAACTGAAGAATAGTACACTGCCGCCATCTACTGTTTATTTGATTGTCCTACACTTAGCTACAGAAACGTCTTTGGCCTCTTCATAAACTCCGTTAGCTAGGCCTATGGATTATTATATTTTAAATGATGCAAGTTCATGTCAACTATTTCTTGTCTGCTCACAACCTAATACACTTATCAGAAAATATAGTACACCCATTGGATATATTCATAAACCTTTTATTGTTTATTTGTACTTTGTTAAACAGTACGCTCCTATTAGCTGTAGTCTACTTAAGTCAAGAGTAACTGCAAAGAACTGGAAGCCAATCACTACAGCACAAACTCACTCCGACAATAGTATTAATTCCACAGATAGTTTGGGAATTTTGCTGCCCGGAGTAGATCACAGCAAACATGCCACACTCAGAGTGGGTGATAGAGAAACAATGTAAATCACAACATTTCAAAATAAAGATTCACTATCAGCTGTCCAGTTCAGGAAAAAAATCCCTTCAGCCTTTTCTAAGACAGGTGAGAATGAGGTGAATGGCAGAGCCGATTATCTTGATCCACATATGAACAAAATATCATAAATATCATATTTATTATGTTAGCCACACCCTTGTCTGTCCTAGAAAAAATGGCTGACGTATGACTTGCCTATGCCATACGTATGTCTATTATGGACTGAAAATACATACAGTACATACCAAATACTAATAACAGAAAAAAATACTCCCTTATGATGACGCTTGTATGTTCTGTACCACACCCTTTGGGTGTGCCTGTTGTTTATATTATTAACATTTTCCTATAGCACAATGTAGATACCTTACAATAAGGAAAACAAAATGTTCATTTTTATTCAGTAAATTGTGCCATCAGAAAGTATTCACACCCCTTGACCACATTTTGTTGCGTTACAGCCTGAATTTAAAATGGATTTAAAATAAAAAGCAGAAATATCTTGAGTTAATAACTATAAGTTCAGGAGTAAAGATTTGCTTAACAAGCCACATAATAGGTTACATTCACTCACTCTGTGTGCAATAATAGTGTTTAACATGGTTGTTGAATGACTAACTAATCTCTGTACCCCACATATACAATTATCTGTAAGGCCCCTCAGTTGAGCAGTGAATTTCAAACACAGATTCAACCACAAAGACCAGGGAGGTTTTCCGATGCCTTGCAAAGAAGGGCACCTATTGGTAGATGGGTATTTTTTTAAATAGAATATCCCTTGGAGCATGGTTAAGTTATTAAATACACTTTGAATAGTGTATCAATACACCCAGGCACTACAAAGGTATAGGCATCCTTCCTAACTCAGTTGCTGGAGAGGAAGAAAACTGCTCAGGTATTTTACCATGAGGCCAATGGAGACTTTAAAACAGTTAAAGAGTTTAATAGCTGTGATGGGAGAAAACTGAGGATGCATCAACAACATTGTAGCTACAACACAATACTAACCCAATTGACAGAGTGAAAAGAAGGAAGCCTGTACAGAATAAAAAGATTCCAAAACATGCATCCTGTTTGCAACAACGCACTAAAGTAATACTGCAAAAAACGTGGCAAAACACTTATCTTTTTTCCTGAATACAAGTGTCCAACACAACACATCACTGAGTACTACTCTTCATATTTTCAAGCATAGTGGTGGCTGCATCATGTTATGGATATGCTTGTAATCATTAAGGACTGGGGAGTTTTTCAGGATAAAAAATAAATGGAATGGAGCTAAGCACAGGCAAAAGCCTAGAGGAAAACAATGTTCAGTCTGCTTTCCACCACACTGGGAGATAAATTCACCTTTCAGCAGGACAATAACCTAAAACACAAGGCCAAATCCACATTGGAGTTGCTTACTAGTAATCGCTGTTCTGATATCCAGAAGCTCTTTTCGGTCATAAGAGACGGTAGCAGCAACATTATGCACAAAATAAGTTACAAACAATGCGAAAAAACTAATAAAATAACACAGTTGTTTGTGGTGATTCTAACATGTATGTTCTCAAGGGGTTGAATACTTATCTAATCAATATTTTTCTTCCACTAACATTACAGAGTATTTTGTGTAGATTGTTGGCAAAGTATACAATGAAATCCATTTTAATCCCACTTTTTAACACAACAAAATGCCTAAAAGTCAAGGGGTATGAATACTTTCTAAAAGCATGCACACACAGCATAGTACAGTCACAGAGTGGTGTAATTTGTGTTGTAGGGTGCTTTATTACAACCCTGCAAAGAACAATCATACAGTGATACACATTTTGATCATGTACACTTGTTCGAGCTATTTTATCAGCTGGTATTGTTGTTGTTCATTCTGTACAGTAGAGTTGAACAATTATGCATCCACCCGTGAGTAACTCTGGTCTGTAATCACTCATTCACTCAGGACTTATTTATTAATTCAGGTCTGTATATACATATTCATGTACAGTTGTTATATCATATCACGTGCAATATTGTACGTAATTCTTGGACTGAACTTACGTAGTCATTCACTCAGGACTGCATATTAGTATCCTGTCAGTTCTATATTTTTTAATTGCTTTTAGTATATTGAATGTGCAATACGTGCATTTATCTGTAATTAAACCCTGCACACTAAGGACTGTATTTTAAGGGAATTACTATTATTACCCTAAATAATATCATACACACATTTAGCTATTTAAGTATCTCTTCCTGTCATTTACCTGTACAGTTAATGTAACCATGCAAATATTCACTTACCTGTAAATGTAACTGTATATTTACCTGTACAGTTAATTTAACCATGCAAAATATTCATACCAGTCTGTATATTAAGTAAACTATTATTACCCTCACTTATATCATACACACTTTTAGCTATTTAAGTATTTCTCTGCCATTGACCTGTATAGTATAGTTAACCATGCAAATACTCCTTATTTATCTATATCAACTTGCAATATTTTTATAAAAAAATGTTTCACCTAACACTCTGTAACAATGTATAGTGTACATATTCAGCCATCCACCCATACTATGCAATGTCTTTTTATAGCTTTTTTGCACTCCAGACTTCTTGTTTTTCATGCTGGAGCTCAATGTATCATGTATCTACCTTTTGTGTATTTTCGCATTTTGCACCTGTCCTGTGTTTTTTCGTAGCTGCTTGACGAAGAAATGTCCCCTCGGGAATCAATAAAGTACCTATCTATCTATCTAGAGGGCAGTGCAGCATTTTTCCTACTCTTCTGCTACATCCTGCGACGCACTATTTACGGAACATGCGCAAAGCAAGCTTCCTTTTTCAAGTGCAGCGGAGTGACATCCCCTGTCTTTGACTCCAGGCTCCTGGCTAAGGAGACAGAAAAGGCTGCAAAATGGTTAGTAAAACGCCAAAATACATTCCTACATACATATATAAGACATCAGATGTGTGTTGTCTGCAATCACACCTTTTGGATGTTTTTGAAAATCATTGGATGAAGATGGATTCCGTCCGGCTACTTGGCTACTGTTCACCGGGGTCTATCAAACGTGGCCTAATGGCCGCCTTCATGAATTAATGTTTCCTGTAGCGCTGTACAGATCTTCCTAGCTATGTGTTACCTTGCCTTATGATTGGATATTGTCCTATCATGTCCCGTGATGTGAATCGTTAATAAACATGTTTGCAGTGTTGCCAAACACTAAAAGTAGGAAAGGTACGGCTGGCTTGCACTGTTAGGCTAGCAAGTTGTTACTATCAGAGATAACAGGCCATGTAGTGAAACAGAATGTCTGATAACTTTGGCTACATAAAATACACTTTGAAGTGCAGCACGTGTGATGTTAGGGATACGTTTTGTGTGTTGACAAGTAGCTAGATAGTTGTACTGACACATGCAAACTACATTACTGTCTTCTCAGGGTTTCGTGAAAGTGGTGAAGAATAAGGCCTACTTCAAGAGGTACCAGGTCAAATTCAGGAGGAGGAGAGGTAAGATGTCTATAAGATTTGTTTTAGGAGAAGTCTAATCTTGAAAATGCCGTGACTGTCTGGGTCTTTCATTTCATTCCACTGATGCACCTCCACCTGACTGACTTGGGTATTCTTGTTGTGCTTAGAGGGAAAGACTGACTACTTTGCCCGTAAACGCCTGGTCATCCAAGATAAGAACAAGTACAACACACCCAAGTACAGGATGATCGTCCGCTTCTCCAACCGGGATATCGTCTGCCAGGTAAGATGGGATTCACATGAGAATGCAGCTGGAATTACTATGATGGATACAGAATTTATGGCCACATACTCATTCTCCATTCTCAGATACAAAGCTAATCATTTAGCAGAAGCTTATAGCCAAAGCATTTTGATTGTCAGTAACACACGATTGACATTTACACATGTGGCCCATGTTAGTCAAAACCCACAGCTCTGTTGCCACCTGAGCTCTAGTCCAGTTGGAACTGCAGTCTCACCTTCAGCTATGTTGTCCCTATCGTTGTCGAATGTGGTAACTGATCAAGGAGGTAATTAAGCAATAAGGCCCGAGGGGATGTGGTATATGGCCAATATGCCAGGCTAAGGGCTGTTCTTATGCACGACGCAAAGCAGAGTGCCTGCATACAGCCCTTAGCCATGGTATATTGGCCATATACCACAATCCCCAGAGGTGCCTTATTGCTATTAGAAACTGGTTACCAATGTAATTAGAGCAGTAAAAATGTTTTGTCACACCTGTGCTATACGGTCTGATGTACCATGGCTGTCAGCCAATCAGCATTCAGAGCTTGAACCACCCAGGTTATAATGGGAAATGTCCCTTGCCATGAGGGATTGACTGATTTACCAAAGGTCAGGGCCACACAATTATGCCTTGACTGTTGTAGCCTATATTGTCATGTTTTCTCATGTGTTGCTTGCTTGTGTATTTGCTCTAGATTGCCTATGCCAAGATCGAGGGGGACATGATCGTGTGCGCCGCCTACTCCCACGAGCTGCCCAAGTACGGGATCGCCGTGGGTCTGACAAACTATGCAGCAGCCTACTGCACTGGTCTGCTGCTGGCCCGCAGGGTAATACCCACTCTGACCTGATGGCTACCTCTTTAGTTTTAGTCAGTTTTCAGGACTGGGTCGTCTTAGATAATGAAAATTCTGTTTCTGCCCTGTTAGAGAAATGCTGGATTTTCTCAACACTAAGTACCTTTTCTTTTCCTCAACCCTTATTTAAGTTGCACAAAATTGTTGTGTATTATAGATGCCATTACTTTCTATTCTACATTAGCGACAGACTTGGGTCTGTTCTATATCTGAATTGTCAAGCAATCCTGTTGAACGTGACCCTGCTTTGTTTCTGTTTCCTCATTGTGAAGTTGGTCAGCCAAAAGGCTGCCTGTCAGTTTTTGTTTTTGTTTGCTCCACTTGTTTAGCTCGTTTAATGTGTTGCTTCAGAATCAGCCTTTTTGTATTTACTTTGATGTGGTCTATCAGTGCAGCAGATTTTTATTGAAATGGACTTATGGCAGCAGCATGGGTGAGTGCCTCGCTGCTTTAGCCACCGCGCTGTGTTTCTTTCTTGCTGAGCGAGAACTCTACCAATGTAGTCAGCTTTGTTTTAACACTCCCAACATTTCTCTAATCCCTTCTCTTTCCCCTCCAGCTGCTGAACAAGTTTGGCCTGGACAAGGTGTACGAGGGCCAGGTGGAGGTGACCGGAGATGAGTTCAACGTGGAGAGTATCGACGGTCAGCCAGGTGCTTTCACCTGTTACCTAGACGCAGGGCTCGCCAGAACCAGCACTGGCAACAAGGTGTTCGGAGCCCTGAAGGGGGCTGTGGATGGAGGCCTGTCCATCCCTCACAGGTAATTACCCTTTCCTGTGCGTTAGGAACACATTTCTGTAGCCAGGGGCCGTATGTCTCGGGGAGTAAAAGTTTTAGGATCAGCTCCCCCGTCCACAATCGTATTCATTGTTATGTAAAAGGCTAAACTGATCGTTGATCGGCGTTCTTACTCCTGAGGCACTTGATGCATACGGCCCCAGGTCCCAGATTGGTTTTGCCGTTTTTCGATACAGCACAAACGGATCTGTGACCAGGCCAGTATTTCAAGATCAATATTTTGTTTGATACACAAGGCTGAGCAAATTGTAGTTGGTCCTTCATTTGCCCAGTATGATGTAACATGTCCTGTTTCAAGACAATGCTCAGAGCAATTTGATTAATTAGTTTACCATCCAAATATGTTATCCATAGATATTGAGGACTCTAGTGCCCAAAAGCCCGTATTAGCATGGGTAGCGCCATTGAGGGCTTTTGAAGTAGTCAACTGGGTGTGAGTTCCTATGGGTTATGGAAGGATCACATAATTCCATCACCAGGAGGGATCAGCGAGGAGTTGTACTCGTGAGGAAATGTGCTATAACTGCAGGTGGCAGTAAATCGCCAACCTTTGCTTTATACCTGTTCAAACACATTCTAGGTGGCAGTGTGCATCCTTAAAGTTTGAGTTGGCAAAGTAATGAAAGGAAAAATGGATTACTTCAAAATGGAGATTGCTTCAATGACACTGCACATGCTTAGGCACCATAATGGGAAAGATGCAATGATGCCGATGTTTAAGTCTATGGTTTTATCCTTGGTATTCTGCAATAAATAGTTGTATATGGCCTTAGTGGAACTAAGTGCATAAAATCTTAAGGAAAATCAATAATTGCTATTGAAGTAATATTGAATGAGCCTGGTTGTTAAGTAGCCTCTTTCAGTCTGACATTGTTGTCCCCCCAGCACTAAGCGCTTCCCAGGGTATGACGCTGAGAGCAAAGAGTTCAATGCAGAGGTCCACCGCAAGCACATCATGGGCGTCAATGTGTCGGAGTACATGAGCTACCTGATGGAGGAGGATGAGGATGCATACAAGAAGCAGTTCTCCCGCTTCATCAAGAATGGCGTTACCCCTGACAAGGCGAGTTCAAAAGTTCACCTTGGACACATTGTAATGTATGGGGAGGTTTCTGCCAATACCTGGCTCTATTAGTGTTTCTGAACTCTAGTACCCCACACATTTTGTTTTAGCAACCGGACAAACTCCTGATTCAACTGAAGGCTTGATGATTAGTTGACAAGATGAGTCAGCTGTGCTTGTCTGGGGCTACAACAAAAATGTGTGCTGTTGGCGGTACTCGAGGACTGGAGTTGAAAACTGCCTTAATCCACTGCTAGATGGTCACTGAACCTGAGTGGGTAGCCACTACTTTTCTGTAAAAATTTTAGGCTTCATGCTTGTAAGCATACTGGGGGGATCATATCAGCTTCTCCACAAATACATTCTGAAGGGAATGTTATGCTGAATCCCAAACCAGTCCCTTCCCCTCTGCTCTCCATTTGCACATTTACAGGGGCCTTTGCCATATGCAAAGTTTCCTAAAGCGAAGGGAGCTTTTGTCCTTTTTTATCAAATGAAATGCCTCCCAAATATAATGTTTAACCTTTTTTAGAGATTTATATCTTGTAAAACGACAGGATTATTATTTTTATTTTTTTCATTTTAATGTAATGCTTGTTTTATTATTTAAATGTGTATGATTCAAGTCAGGTGTGTCCTGAAGTAAATGGGTTAATTTAATCCTTGTCACTTTGAAAGTTGCCCTCGGCAATGTCAGCCACACATGACAACCCTCTGAGCGAGTTGGTAGCGGTGAGGCCTTGGTTTGGGATTCAGCCTTTACTTAAACTGTCACCATTTCTTTCCACCTATCAACTGCTCTCTGATCTACAGAAGTGGCTAGCGGTCCGTTTCAGTGTAGGAGCTGTGTGCTGCTTGATGATGATACACTTGAGGCTGAGCAAATTGTAGTTGGTCCTTCATTTGCCCAGGTTGATGTAATCAACGTTTCAAGACGGGGCTGAGAGCGGCACAGTTCATTAGTTTGTCATACATGTGCTAGAACGAAAATACTAAAGGTCGTCAACCCATTCCTGTCAATTGGATGCGTGTAAAAAATAATAATTTGTAGAGTAGAAACTATACTGAATCAGTTAGAATCAAGCTTTCATGGTTCAGTAGTAAAAAGGGGGAACTAGATGTTTGGCTATCCAGTAGGAGCCCGTATAGTTGTGTATTTGCTGGAATTTGCAATTATTTACCCACATTATACTACACTTGTCCTGCAGGTTGAGGAAATGTACAAAAAGGCCCACACTGGCATTCGTGAGAACCCAGTACATGAAAAGAAACCGAAGAAAGAAGTCAAGAAGAAGAGGTGAGTTGATGAGCAGTTCTGGCTATTTTCTATGGTAATGCAGTGAGTGTTACTGCATTGTTGGTATTCATGTTATGAATCTATAACCTAATGGTACATTTAGATCATTTCCCTGGTTGGTGTCAATTCTATTTTCAATCTGGAAGTAAACACATTTCATTTCCAATCTACCTTTTTATTTTAACATGACATTTTGTTTACTTACTGAATTGAAATGGAATTATATCCTTGACCCTGCACCTGACACAGTAGTCATGGTTCCCTTCAGTATTTTTTAAGCAGTTTGCTGACATGACAGCCACATCCATCCCCACGTTCAAAATGTAATTCTGAAAACCCTCCCTGTCTGGTCACCAGGTGGAACCGTGCCAAGCTCTCTCTGGCCCAGAGGAAAGACCGCGTTGCCCAGAAAAAGGCCAGCTTCCTCCGGGCTCAGGAACTGGAGGCTGCTGACAGCTAAACTTTCTGGTCCTAATGATGGAGCAACAATGCATTGTTCTAATAAATATATTGGAAAAGAATACAGACTCTGTTATTAGTGCACGCTTATTTATAGATGTTTTGATTAAAGTATAAAAATGACTTTCAAGTGTTACCCATACTGTGTAAGTGGTTGAGATTGTATAGAATATATCAGGTGTTTGCAAACTTTCAGGCTGGGACCCTTTTGTGATAGCAAATTCATCAGGGATTTCTTCAATCAGAAAACAACTTGAGTGAGCTACAAATGGCATACAAGGAGTGCTACTATGACTTCAGCAGTGGACGGACAAACCAAGTTTAGGCCCTGGGAAGGAACATTTTAAAGACCCACCTCTTGGCATCGGAGAGGTAATGTTGCTGTTTTAAAGCAAATCGGCTGCAATTAATTCTACACATTTTGTCATGGGGCTGAGATCTTTTTTGTTGCTGCTTTATAGCTAATATCCTTAAACTCTACACTTTTATTTAAATTATTGCATTAGTTAAGAAAAAATATTTTTTGGGGGGAATACCAATATCTTGTGAGCGTCCCAGGCCCATGTTGGTTAACATAAATTGTAGATTATAATTAGTTACACCCTCAATTTATTCTGGGACCCCATGGCCAAAATGTTTCTTCTGTTTAATATTCATCCAGGGGTTTTCAAATCTGGACCTCGTCACATTTGTTTGTCCCGGGACCACAGGTGGATGCAATTTTAATATTTCTACCAAAAAAAATGTAATTTCTCCCAACTATCTATTGTATTGACAAGCTATTTGAGTCAACGCTCTAACAATGGAAATGCAACTCCTCAACGATGGAAGGCAGGCGAGGTCATTCTAGCCAATGAGAGGGCAGATGTGCTTGTGACCAACAGGCACAACCAAGTTGTTGTTCTCAAAGTTGCTGGAATGCCACGTGCATCCACTTATCAGTACATTTGTAACAGCATAAACAGTACCAAACTTGTACTCATAATCTGACACTCAGACCTCCATACAAAAAAAGGCTAATCTCACACATTGATTTTGGGTGGAGTAAATCCTCTAGCTTCAACTCTTCCTCTGGTTCTCCAGACCTGTCTCGGAAATCATATTGGGTGATATTAGAGGGCCTACTCTCACCTGGACAACGCAGGCTGCACTGTGAGGGTTATGTTTTTTTTACTTCTCCAGTGCCTTCAACACCATTCAGCCCCTGCTACTGGGTGACAAGATGAAGAGGATGAAAGTGGAAGCAGCCTTAGTCTCCTGGGTTACGGACTACCTGACTGGTAGACCACAATTTGTGCGACTACAGAGCTGTGTGTCAGAACGGGCAGTGAGCAACACAGGCTCCCCAGGGAACGGTCCTGTCCCCCTTCCTCTGTTTACCTCAGACTTCAGATATAACTCTGAAACATGCCACCTACAGAAGTTCTCGGGTGACTCTGCTATTGTAGGGTGCATCGGGTGGGCAGGAGGAGGAGTACAGGAGCACAATCAATGACTTTGTGGTGTGAGCAGAACCACCTTCAGCAAAACAAAGGAGATGGTGATGGACTTCAGGAGAACCAAGGCCCAACTGACTGCAGTCCCTATACAGGGGATGGATGTGGAAATGTTCCTGGGAGTCCATATGGACAAAAGGCTGGAATGGGCTGGTAACACTGGGGTTCTGTACAAAAAGTGCCAGAGCCGACTCTTACTTTCTGAGGAGGCTCAGGTCCTTCAACGTATGCAGTAAACTACTGCATACTTTCTACCAGT
The DNA here is from genome assembly GCA_023634145.1 of Thymallus thymallus. Classification (NCBI taxonomy): domain Eukaryota; kingdom Metazoa; phylum Chordata; class Actinopteri; order Salmoniformes; family Salmonidae; genus Thymallus; species Thymallus thymallus. The sequence continues at coordinate 12,975,970 of CM042392.1, read as the reverse complement.
CTGTGGTGGCCAGTCCTATATTGTTTGCAGTGGTATGCTGGGAAGCCAAGAAAGGCCGCTGATGCTTCTCGGGTAAATAAGATGATCAGGAAGGCTAACTCTGTTCTGGGGATTAGCCTTAGAGGTGGCGGAGAGACAGATCCTGGCCAAACTGCTGGCCATCATGGACAAAGTCACCCACCCTCTGCATGCCATGGTTATGACGCAGAGGAGCACCTTCAATCACAGACTGATCCCACCACGGTGTGCCAGAGAGCGCTACAGGAGGTCCTTCCTGCCGGCGGCTATATACATATTCATGTACAGTTGTTATATCATATCACGTGCAATATTGTAAGTAATTATTGGACTGAACTTACGTAGTCATTCACTCAGGACTGCATATTAGTATCCTGTCAGTTGTATCTTTTTTAATCGCTTTTAGTATATTGAATGTGCAATACGTGCATTTATCTGTAATTAAACCCTGCACTAAGGACTGTATTTTAAGGGAATTATTATTACCCTAAATTATATCATACGCACATTTAGCTATTTAAGTATCTATTCTTGTCATTTACCTGTACAGTTAATTTAACCATGCAAATATTCACTTACCAGTTCATTTAACCATACTGTATATTAAGTAAACTATTATTACCCTCACTTATATCATACGCTCATTTAGCTATTTAAGTATTTCTCTGCCATCGACCTGTATAGTATAGTTAACCATGCAAATATTCCTTATTTATCTATATCAACTTGTTGTATTTTTATACTTTTTGTATCATGTATCGTGTATCTGTCTTTTGTGTATTTTCATTCTGGCATTTTGCACCTGCCCTGTGTTTTTTCGTAGCTGCTTGACAAAGACATTTCCCCTCTGGGATCAATACAATATCTATCTATCAACCTCATCAGTACATGAAAAGGGTCTCTGGGGGCTTGCAATGAAAGAGATACTTGATTTATATTTAAAGGCCCAATGTAGCCATTTTTATTTCTATCAAACAATTTGTGTAACAATTAACTATCTTACTGTGATTGTTTTCAGTCAAAAATAAACAAAACAAGATGTTGAGGGAGAAGTTGACAATGGTATTGTTTTCTAAAAATGTACAGTAAATCCTATAAAATCTCATCTAAGCATTACACGAATGAAGAGAAAATGCAAAAATGACCCCTTCCCCTTCGATTGTAAAGCGTTATTTTTACCTGACAGTCACAGTTTGATTAACCTCAACCACAGTTTGATTAATCAACTGTATTGAGATCAAATGTTTAATTGATGAGAAAATTAGCAGAATGTCGGTCAAAATCTCTCGCTCCATCTTCTCGCACTGCCGGCCACTAAGCTTCCTCATTACCATATTTGGTGGAGAGTGGAAATGTCAACCGGATGCTTCAGATTCAGACATCCGGTGAAACATCTGGCTCATCTGTGCTGGTAACACTGCAACAAATTGGGACTTGAAAATGGGTGTGGTTAAAATCGAGGCGGGACTAGGAGCGAGCCTGCTACAACTGTAGAGTATGAGTCATAATACCCATAAAACCTAGCGGTCAAACAGGGAAATGGTTTCAATTATTTTTCCACCATACATTTTTCCCATAGGTTTTGTTAGAAATGCTTAAAATAAGGGCTGTGTTACGTGTAGACTTATCCTGGCATGACATTTAGATAACCACGTAAATCTCTAGGACAAGGTGACTTTTATCAAAATATTAGTCTGTATTTACCCCCCAAAATGAAATGCTAATGTGGCTATCATAAAGAACAAAAAATGCCATGATGATCTGGAGGAGACTGCCGAATTGAGGCAAAGGTAAAAATCTCTGTATTAACCATTTAATGTTATCTAAATGTAGTCATTAATAAATTAGCTACATTTCTTTAAATTGACAATTCTGTGAACTGTCTTGTGCAAGTTTTAAATTGACACTACCTGTTCGCAAAGGTGTCAGCTAGAGATGGCGTGCAGGAGCTTTCAGGGATTTGTATTCTTGCATGATGTGTACTTTGATGCTAATAAGCATTTTCGAATCAGAGTAAATAGAGCCAAATATATTGATAAAAGTCACCTTGTTTTGAAAACCATTTAAATCTCTCTAGAATGTCACACCAGGGTAAGCCTACACAAAACACAGCCCTTATTTTAAGTGTTTCTAAAATCCCCTATCGGAAAAATGAATGGTGGAAAAACTATTGGAACCATTTCCCTGTTTGAGCGCTAGGAGTTATGGGTATTATGACACTTCCACTGTGGGGCTCTATTAGATGGGACTTGGTGAAAATCGCCAAATTAAATTAAATGTTCTATCACATTGACAATATTATTTTTGGGACACACATTGATTCTGAGTTCAGGCGTATAACGTTTATTTCTGAAAACTATTTCTAGATGAGTACTTTCAGATTTTCCGAACTCGCTCACTTGTTTAAATCATTTGTGCTACTTGACCTCCACAAGTCCACAAAGTAGTTTCTAAGGGTTATACTAGATGTTGATAGACAGATCAGCCAATTAAAACCAGCGGTTGTTTCGTCCGCTCCTGCCAATTCCAGTTCTGAGGCTCTGTGAAACCAGACAGTTCAACAGACAGGCAGTGGTAGTGCTCATATGTCCTGATTATCCACACTTTTCCAAAGTGTGCATTTAACCACTCCCCGTACTCGATTTAGAAAAACGGAAACTTGCTTTCAAATACATGACAGGGAGTGCGCTAGTGCACACTTTGGGAGAAGGGTGGAGTGTCGGGATGTACAGTACCTATGCTTTCACCTCATTAGGAGTCCTTGGTGTGCGATATTTTCTTCCACAACAAGGTCTTCAGGTTGTTCAGTATAAGCGAGTGTTCCATCTCCATCTGTTCCGCCGAGCCCTTCAACGCTATACAAGCATACAGCTGCTTCTCCAGCTCATCCTGAATGTCAGACGGCGCCCCACGCAGGAGGTAGTCCTTCAGCGAGCTACACGCCTTGGCAAGGTTGGGCCGCGTCACCTCTGGCGTACACCGGTGCTTGGTGAGGTCACAGGAAGTGCGACAGTCGACCCCGTACAGACAGTCCTCGTCCACGTCGCACCGCCGCTCCCTCATGGCTTCCTGGAAAGTGGCCTCGGGGACGATGTAGCGAGCGTCCATCACTTTCAGGTCGTGGCGGTCGTTGTAGCCGAAGCAGGCTGCACTCACATCACACATGAGGAAGGAGCCAAAGGTGCCGTGGAAGACGTCCTCTACAAGCTCCAGCAGGCCGATGGAGATCTTGGCCTTGCGGGGCCAGGAGGGCGTGAACCACTGGTCCATGCTGTGTCGTACCCCCGCGGGTATCCACAGCTCCACTACCCAGGGCAGGCTAATGCCGTACAGGGGAGCGTAGGGCACCTTCTCCATCACATACAGGTACAGAGAAAGAAGGGTAGAGAGGGAGAGAGAGAGAGATGGGGGTTGAGAAGGAGGGTGAGGAGAAAGAGGAGGGAGAGAGAGAGCTGTGGTGACTTTCATCACATAAATGAGCTCATGATTGGAATCCACTTGTTATGTTGGTTGGTGTTCAGTTTCGTGTTGTGTGAGAATTTTATTTTTATTCACTAAAAAGTCAATTAGAATCCATCAATTGGTGTTCCTATTGGATTACCTTCTCCATAACGTACAGGTCCCCACAGAAGCCCAGGAGCCTGGGGGCATGCTCCCTGTCCTGCAGGACCACCGCTAGCAGGAACTCATTGAGCTGGAGCAGGGCCCACATGGAACGGGCCTCGGGTAGGGAGATGAGGCCGTCTTTGTTGTAGTCGGCTACGAAGAGAACCAGGCTCACCAGGTCTTGAAGGTTGCCCTGTTCCCCCACCTTGGTCTGGAGAGGAAGAGGAATAAGGGTAAGAGATCCCTTCGTAACAGAACTGCATTAATGAACACACTAGCCACTTAAGTCATAACACACTTAAAGGTTGTAATAAATTACATGACTGTGAATACCGTGACATAACGAAAATATGAACTTGCGGTTATGAAGCCCTGAATATGAAGGCATTATGTATGAATTATGAAAGTTTTATGAAGTCCTTACCTTGCTAGCCTTCAAATACGTTTTACAGACATTAACCCACTAATAAAGTGGAAAAGCAGGCATTCTAATGAATCACACTGGCATGAGAGGACAGTCAGCAGACCTTGAGGTGGCTGAGAACTATCTCTTTGAACTTCTCCACGGAGCTTCCCTTGGTGGGTTTGTTGAAGGGCGACGCCTCCTTCCTGTGCTTCATCTCAGCTCCCGGGTCATAACGAGGAACCTCCTCCATCTGACACTTAATCACCCCCTCCAGGTCCCCCCAGCCACCTGAGTACACCTGAGAGAGCCACAATACGCTGGTGTTCGTTATCAGACAGAAACACACTGGGTGGATAGCAACGAAGACGCAGAACTTCTCACGGAGCACTGTGTTAGCGCTGATTTTGTTAAAATGATAGTAACGGGAGATTACATGCATCTGCAAGCTAAAATAAGATTGATTGCAATGAAAAACCCACAAGCATAAACCATGGTCTTGAAAAAAAAGTGGTTGCATTCAGGACTAAACACAGAGCTAAATAGAGGACTTATCTTTGTATCTGTGCCATTATAGCATCTGTGACAGCATGGGCACTGCCAGAGGCAATCTCCATTTTGAAGTAGTCCATTTGTTTCTAAACGATTGGCTGATCCCTCCTGATGAACCGGTTGGACATGACTCCAACAGGGTCACCAGGAGGGATTAGCCAATGAAGTTGGAAGTCCAACCAGGTTGACTACATTAAAATGGTGGAAGCTTTCAAAGGCGCTGCCCATGCTAATACAGCCTTTTGGCCTCTAGAGGCCTCTATCATTCTCTATGGGACTAAAAGATAACCCCGTCATCAGCGTTATCTAACGGAAAAATCTGTGGCCAATGATGGTTGCAATTGAGATCAGCTGTGTTGGACGACTTTAATGAGAGATCAGCTGGCGATAATCTGCTGACTGTTGCAATTGGCCCTGTAGTACTAGATCCTTGGATGCTCTCCTTCCCTCTCATTTGGAAAAGGAGGCGAGGAGAGAGGACGTGAGGAACCACAGAAAGACGTTTGAGATTTACCATTGAACTAGTGTCAGCTAGTGCCCGAACAGACATAAAGGGTCAGAGGCAGATCTGACCTGGTTGTTAGGCTTGGCAGAGAGACACTTCCCCAGGTACAGCGTGTCTTTCTCACACAGGCTGCTGCAGGCTGAGCCGTCGATCACTCCTTTCCTGTACTTGTCACACTGAAATAGATAGACACATAGATATGGTGTGGGTTTGTATACTGTAACTAATTAATAGACACAGAAATAGTGTTAGTTTTGTATAGTAACTCACAGGATGGTTTCAATACAATATGGAAGCTGACATTGGAATACTGTATTTCAAGGATGTCTTTTTTTAACCAGTAGGTGGCTCTATCAATTTACTCATTTCATATAGGGAAACAGAGAACTCACTATGGCATTCTTGCACGCTTGTCCACGGCACAGCTCTGAGTAGGATGAGTACTCCACATACACCACCCAGCTACCCACAAACACTGCCAGCCACGAGAAGAACAGATACTTCATGTGCAGGTAGGAGAATCGGGCCTGAGAGAGAGAGAGAGAGAGAGACAGAGAGAGAGATGAGGAAAGAAGGAGCGAGAAGGGGGAGAGAGCTGTGATGACCTTCATCACATAATAATAATAAGATCATGATCTGAATAAATAAAATGGGCGTTCCTATTTGAAGAGTTTGGTTGGTTATCTTATGATAATAGAACTGAACATGACCCAGATACAGTGAGACTGAAGACAAGCGTAAACAGCATCTCAGACCTTTGGGCTTCGTGGGACAAAATATAATCTGAGTGATGGGCTGCGTGCTGAACAAATAGACATTATGTATTTAGAAATATAAAAGGTAAACAATAGCTTTTGAGGGTCTTGAAACAATAGCTTTTATTCAAAGTAATCATAAAATTACACTTGTACAAAATCATAGACATATAATTTGACACCTAACAACACATTATGATTACCAGTATTAAAGATTTTACCATCCTAGCATAGAATATGGCAAACTAGCCGGCCTCCGCCCAGTACCCTGCCCTGAACTACAGTCACTGTTACTAGCCGGCTACCACCTGGTACTCAACCCTGCACTTTAGAGACTGCTGCCCTATGTACATTACTTTTATTTAACCTTTATTTAACTAGGCAAGTCAGTTAAGAACAAATTCTTATTTACAATGTTCTAATTCTAAAATGTATTATATACACATTTCTCCTCATCAATATACACACACACAATAGCCTATAATGACAATATGAAAAGTTATTTTAGAAATTTTTGAAAATGTATTAAAAATACAAAACAGAAATACCTTATTTACAAGTATTCAGACCTTTTGCTATGAGAGTCAAAATTGAGCTCAGGTGCATCCTGTTTCCATTGATCATCCTATAGATGTTTGTACAACTTGATTGGAGTCCACCTGTGGTAAATTCAATTGATTGGACATGATTTGGAAAGACACACACCTGTCTATATAAGGTCCAACAGTTGACAGTGCATGTCAGAGCAAAAACAGATCTGGAGAAGGGTACCAAAACAATTCTGCAGCATTGAAGGTCCCCAAGAACACAGTAGCCTCCATTAAGTTTGGAACCATCAAGCCTCTTCCTAGAGCTGGCCACCCGGACAAACTGAGCAATCGGGGGAGAAAGGCCTTGGTCAGGGAGGTGATCAAGAACCAAATGGTCACTCTGACAGAGCTGTAGAGTTCCTCTATGGAGATGGCAGAACCTTCAAGAAGGACAAACATCTCTGCAGCACTCCACCAATCAGACCTTTATGGTAGAGTGGCCAGATGGAAGCCAGTCCTCAGTAAAAGGCACATGACAGCCTGCTTGTAGTTTGCCAAAAGCCACCTAAAGACTCCCAGACCATGAGAAACACAATTCTCCGGTCTGATGAAACCTAAATTTAACTA